>JARJDY010013080.1:0-18226 GCA_030264615.1 Cypha longicornis
CTATCAGAACTAAGCGACTTTGCCGCTCGGCAAGCGTCACTAGATAAGCATTTTCCCCGTGTCCCGTATCACCTTCCCAATCTCCAATCCTTGAGCGTTTTTCCATCACTTGAGGGCACTGAATGCTATCAACTCGGTCAGGAATCAATGCGCGTCCACGGTTACATTTCCCTCCCTTGCAGCGGCTCTTGCCAAATCTAGGAAGTTTTGTATACAGATTTCCGCCTTGCGTTTTATCAGCTGCTATTCGACGATAAAGGGTCCCAAGGCTAAGTCTCAATTCAGGCGTCTCCCGCTTCATCTGTAGCCTACCTTTTCAGGAGACCAATCCATCAGCAGAGCAGCATAGAGGAGCTTAGCGTGTCGTTCATGACACTGAGTAGGTACCGTCTTACTTGTCACGATGCAAGCACTATTTTTTCATCAAAAGGATCAAGATATAAGACTTCCTGGACAAACTTTTTCGTTTACCTTTCAATGCATGAGCGGTCTGTGCACAATATCTTTTACAAAACCTATTGCGTTTTAGCTCATGTGACACCGTGCTGTGATTAACTCCAATATTATCCGCTACCTTACGCTGTGAAAAACCATTATCGTGTAGGGCTTGTATCTGGTATCGTTGTCCTTGGGTCAACGGTCGGTAGTGCTGATTCCTTTTAGGCATTTTAAGCATCATGGAAAGCAAAGCTTTAGGAGCATGGAAATGAAAATTGTAATTACTGGTGCTGCCAGTTTTTTAGGCCAATGTTTAGCGCAGGCTCTGATAATGGCTAAAGGTGGCATTGATTTCACCGAGCTCTATCTCATCGATGTGGTCCCTCCTCGACGCCCCTCAACCGATCCACGCATCCGTTGTCAAGTGGCTGATCTGGCAGCACCAGGAACTTTAGAATCTCTATTTTACCAGCCGGCTGATTGGTTGTTTCATTTAGCCTCTGTAGGCTACCAACAGACTGAGGCGGATATGACATTTGGCTTTAAAGTCAATTTTGAAGTCACTCGCCAGCTGCTAGAAATTTGCCGACAGATGTATAAACCTTGTCGATTGATCTTCACTAGCTCGATTTGTGTGAGCTCAAAGCAGGCTATTGATTCCCAAACGCTGCAACCAACCTCCTCTTTCGGCTGCCAAAAGGCCTTAAGTGAGCTGCTGATCCAAGATTACGCACGCCGAAAGCTTATCGATGTGCGGATCCTGCGCTTACCTTTGTTACGAATTGAGCCCCCTCGGTTAGAACCTAGCATTAGCGGGTTAATAGGTGTACTGTTAAGCGCGTTACTGGTTGGACAATCGGTTGATTGGCCGATTGATCCTGCCTTGCCTCTCTGGCTAGCGAACCCACAAACATTGGTTAAACAGATATTGCAAGCTGCTCAGCTGCCTATGGATCAAAAGATGCCAGGCAGGCCGCTTACTTTGCCAGGATTAGCAGTTACCTCAACAGCCTTGATCGAAGCTTGTCAAGCTTGGCTATCCTTTGATCCGGCTTCAAAAGTAAGCTATCGGCTTGATTCAGCACTCAATAACCTATTATATCAGCAGCCTATCAATTTTAATTGTCAGCCATCCCTAACGCTAGGTTTTCCAATAGATAATTCTCCATCAGCGCTGCTGTCAGCTCTGCTACCTCAATAATCGCTCTCTTATGTTGATTCAAACTGCTCGTGATCGCTGGCGTTGGCAACTGATTAAACCAAGTTATTGGCCCCTCTGGTTAGGGATTGGGCTGCTTTTTTTGTTAGTGCAACTGCCCTATCCATGGTTACAATCACTTGGAAAGTTATTGGGACGCTGGTCAATACATTGGGCCAAACGTCGGGTCCATATCGCTCGCTGCAATCTGCAGCTCTGCTTTCCTGAATACTCCTCTTGGCAGATAGAGCAGCGTTTGATAGCGACCTTTGAATCGGTGGGTATGGGGTTACTCGAGAGTGGTATGGCTTGGTTTTGGTCTGATCGACGTATTCGTCGCTGGAGCCACCTCCAAGGACTTGAGATAATCCATCAACTACAGCAATCACAACGAAATATCTTATTAGTGAGTATGCATTTCTGTACCATGGAATTGTGTGCACGCATCCTTGGTTTGCAATGCCCGGCCGTTGGTGTTTATATGCCCCATAAATATCCTTTACTGGAGTGGTTACAAGTCTGGGGGCGTTTGCGTTCCAATAAGGCTTTAGTCGATCGCCGAAGCCTTAAAGCAATGGTTCGGCAGTTAAAGCAGGGAGAGATCCTCTGGTACGCACCTGATCATGATTATGGTCCACGTACCAGTGCTTTTACCCCTTTTTTTGCTGTTGATAAAGCGGCTACGACGTTGGGGACCCATTTTTTATGGAGACAGAGTCAAGCAGCAATCATGCTGGTTATTCCCAAGCGACTCCCTCAAGGAAAAGGCTATACGGTGCAGTTGCTACCCCCATTAAACGTGGCCGCTAATTGTGAACCGATTGAGCTGGCTAGGCAACTTAACCAGAAGATGGAGCAAGCCATCCTACAGGTACCGGAGCAATACCTTTGGTTACACCGGCGCTTTAAAACTCGCCCGGCGGGTGAACCATCGCTCTACCACAGTAGAAACCAGAAAAGAAAAGATTAAACCAATGACCCTGACAAAACAGAAGTCAGAAAATAACCATTTGAGTGGAGGCGCGTCCCGGAATCGAACCGAGGTCCGCGGATTTGCAGTCCGCTGCATGACCACTCTGCCAACGCGCCGCACATTAGGGTTCAGGAATCAGATTTCAGGTATCAGAGGGACGTAATTCTCTGCCCGATTCCATCTGCCTTAACGGCTAAGATAGGGGCAGATAGTACCTGAATTTCTCCGGTTGTCAATTAGATTGTTCCTGAATTACGAGGTAATATGGGTTCGCTGAAGAAGCGGCGAATGATGGCTAATACGGCATCAGGCTGCTCTGCCGCTAGCCAATGGCCGGCCTCTGGTAGGCTATGGAGTACTGATTGTGGAAATTGCTGCTTTACCTGGGGATGATAGTCGACCAATAGATAGTCTGACCGCTGGCCACCAATAAAACAGCTGGGCCCTAACCACTGCCCAGAAATCCCCCAGCCGCTGATGGCCGGATAGCATTGCTCTAGTACTGGCCAATTAAAGCGCCACTGGCCATTATCAAAGGATTTCAATAAAAATTGGATGATTCCTTCATTGATTGAGGCTGCACGCAGTATTTGCGCGGCCACTTGCCGTTGTTTGATATCCAAAGCCGCTATTTCTGCAAATGCAGCAAATAGCGGCTGATGACGGCTGCTTGAGTAAGCGACAGGTGCAATATCCAGCACCACTAACCGCTCTAGCCACTGAGGTGCTAATAGGGCCATGGCCATGGCTGCCTTGCCGCCCATTGAATGGCCAATGACCGTCACTGACGGTAAGGAGAGATGCTGCAACAAAGCGATCAGATCAGTCACCATGCTGGGGTAGTCCATCTGGGAATCATGGAAAGAACGGCCGTGATTGCGCAGATCGACTGCAACCACACAGTGGTCACGTTGCAAATCGCGCACGAGCACCCCTAAGTTATCTAGACTGCCAAACAGCCCGTGCAGTAACAAGATAGCAGGCCCATGACCCTGCAGACGATAGTGAAGTAACATAGGATAGTTCAAACTCCTAAAAGGGGTATCCGCTAATCAAAATCCCGGATAGTCGCTAAACGAGTGATTATACTATACCGCTAGCAGCGCTGTTCAAGAATAGATCGTTAATGCCGATGTGAAACACTACCATTCTGGGATGCTACACCGCTAAAATTCTCTGAAAACGCTTGTATAGTGCTCAGTGGACAGCTCGAAGGCATGCTGGTCTCAAGCAATAAACCAGAACAGCATAAATTGGTTAAGCTATATCAGCTACTACCGCACCCAATGAATGGCCACTGGTACTGAATTGATATTCAGCTGACTGTTCCCCGAGCTTTTGAATGAGCTCATCGATAAAAGGTTTTACAGCCTGTAATTTATTGGGGGAACGACCTAAACAGAGTAGAAAATCATCCCACAAATTATAAACATCAGTTGGATCAGTGCCCGCAAAGGCTATATGCACCTGATTGGTTTGGTGGTTGACGAAAGCTACTGTTTTATAGCCATACTGATGATAACTTTCTTTATCATTAGAAATAGCTAGCATTTGCTAGCCTGTTTGAGTTAGGGCAAGGCCATAAGCAGATTTTTTTCATTAAATTTTTTTTGGTTACTAACGGAATAGGCTAAATCCGTGGCCATGTGAGCAAATTTAAGCCAAGATCGACATCGGATGTCTTTGGGGTAACATCCAATTGAAGCCTTTGGGGAGCCATAGCCTGCTCACCCCAAGCAGGTTTTTTTTAACTCGGATATTCACTCATGAAACAGCCTCTCCTCAAAAATGAAACAAAATAAACAAAAATTTAATAAATATTAAAATTTATGTAAATAAAAAATGATTAAAAAATTTACTTTAAGACTGTTCTAGTTATCAGGGGAAAACTGTTTGTTCTCCAAATAGGGCTAGTACAGAACAAGGGGGAAAAGTGACTACTAAGCCGGCTGCAACGGTGTTAATGATCTTGAATTTCCCCAAATCTCTTAATCTGTTACTGAGTCAATAATCCCCCTAGCAGTAACCAGCTTGTGCTATCATGATTAGTCGAGGAAGTAACAATTATTTAATAAAATGACAAAATTATCGTTTCAACTATTTTCAACGGCACAACACTGGATCCCTGGCGGAGTGAACTCTCCAGTACGCGCTTTCACTGGTGTCGGAGGCTCCCCGCGCTTTATTCACTCAGCAACCGGCGCCTACTTACAGGATGTCGATGGCAACCGCCTTCTCGATTACGTGGGCGCCTGGGGACCGATGATTTTAGGCCATAACCACCCAATTATCCGACAGGCTGTGCTGGAGGCGTGCGCACGAGGCCTTAGCTTTGGTACTCCAACCGAAATAGAGCTGGAGATGGCACAACTATTAAACCGATGTATTCCCTCGCTGCAGCAGATCCGCTTGGTCAACTCCGGTACTGAAGCTGTGATGAGTGCTATCCGTTTGGCCCGAGGTTATACCGAGCGTACTAAGATCATTAAATTTGCCGGTTGCTACCATGGGCATGTCGATAGCTTATTGGTAAAAGCTGGCTCGGGTGCTTTGACCCATGGTCAAGCAGACTCTCATGGTGTGCCCATTGGGGCTGTCCAAGATACTTTAATCGCCACTTATAACGATCTAACCAGTGTTGCTGCTCTTTTTGAGGCTTATCCCCAACAGATTGCAGCATTGATCATTGAACCGGTGGCTGGAAATATGAGTTGTATACCACCTTTACCCGATTTCTTGCCGGGGCTGCGAGAACTTTGTAACCGATATGAGAGTCTGTTAATTTTTGATGAGGTGATGACTGGTTTTCGGGTAGCTCTAGGCGGTGCTCAAGCGCTTTATAGCGTTACTCCCGATCTCACCTGTTTAGGCAAAATCATTGGCGGCGGGCTACCCGTCGGTGCTTTTGGGGGGCGACGAGAAGTGATGGCACAGCTATCCCCTGAAGGGCCGGTTTATCAAGCAGGAACTCTTTCTGGCAATCCAATCACTTTAGCAGCCGGTTTGAGTTGTTTACACCAACTATTGCAACTGGACAATTATCCCCAGCGCCTACAACAATTGAGCCAGCGCCTCAAAACAGGGCTGCAGCAAGCTGCCGAAGAAAATGACATCCCACTGTTGATACCATCCGTTGGCGGCCTATTTGGGCTGCTGTTCACTGAGCAAAAGCAGGTGATTAATGAGGCGCAAGTCAGGCAATGCGACAGCCAACGATTTCGCCAGTTTTTTCAGCAGATGCTGGCACATGCTGTTTATCTGGCTCCCTCAGCCTTTGAGAGTCACTTTATCTCTCTGGCACATACTGAGACAGACATCGATGATACCATTACTGCAGCGGCTGCTAGCTTCAAAGCCATGAAGTCTACTGAGTAACCTGCCCTTTTATCAGTTTGGAGCTCTATCGATGATTCAATGTGGCATGATTATGGACCCGATTGCTGCGATTAATATCCACAGCGATACCAGCTTTGCCCTACTGCTGGCGGCTCAACAGCGGGGTTGGCAACTGCACTATTTTGAGCTGCCGGATATTTTTCTACTCAATGGACAGATCTATGGTAGAAGCCGCTTGTTACGAGTTCAACGGCAGGAAAAACAGTGGTTTATCTTTGAAAAAGAGCAAATGCTGCCACTGAACCAACTGAATCTACTGCTGATTCGTAAAGATCCTCCCTTTGATGCGAACTACTTGGTACTCACTCAATTGCTGGATCGTCTGGAAACACAGGGGACACTGATCCTGAATCGTCCCCAAGCACTGCGTGATTGTAATGAAAAGCTATTTGCTACCTGGTTTGCGGATCTAATGCCTGCGACTTTGGTCACTCAACAGATGCCGTTGTTACGTCAGTTTCATCAACAGCAAGGGGAGATCATCTTGAAACCCCTGGATGGCATGGGGGGGCGTTCAGTGGTTTATTTACAAGCTACCGATCGCAATGCTTCAGCGCTAATTGAGCTGTTAACCGACTATGGGCAACGCTTTTGTATGGCACAACGCTATTTGCCTGAAATCCAACAAGGCGATAAACGACTACTGATGGTGGATGGTCAACCGTTCCCCTTTTGTTTAGCGCGCATTCCGGCTACGGGAGAGTTACGCGGTAACTTAGCTGCGGGTGGATTGGGGGAAGTACGACCATTAACCGCTGCTGATCAAGCCATTGCTCAGAAAGTTGGCCCGGTTCTTAAAGAAAAAGGATTATTGTTTGTTGGATTAGACATTATAGGTAATTATTTAACTGAAATTAATGTGACTAGCCCGACCGGGCTACAAGCCATCGAGGCTGCTTGCCCATTGTCGATTAGTGGACAGCTATTTGATATTATTGAACAGCAGTTAGCTCATCCTACTCCCTGCTAATATACCACTCAAAGAGAGATAATTTCTGGAAGCCATCATTGTTAACGGTTAATAGGGCTAGCTATTGGCATGGCGTAAACCGTTAAAACATTTTTGGCAAGCAAAGCGTTCAAGGAAGTTCTATTTCCTCTGAACCGTGGTCACGAAATCTCAGCAAGAGCTAACATTATTAGGTATGGCATTTTTAATAAAATAAAGTTACAGTCATATTAGTATCCCAAACTAATGGTTGGTAACGAGAAATGAGCCGTGCATTTTTGTAAAGAGTCCTATTTGCAATGGGATCCTTGTTAATCACTTCATTGTATTGGCTACAGGCTGGGCCGGTTAATAAAGCATGTGCAGTTAGGCCAATACAAATTACTATATTAATAAAGCCGCAGCCCTTTTAGAAGAGACAGAAATCGTTTGTGAGAAGATTAGGTTCTACTATCGAGATTCAGAAGATTATCTAGCCAGTTTTGAAAAAAGTACTGGGAGCTTGGTGGCTGCTTTTGGAAACTCAATTAAAATTGAGATTTCCTAATGGGGATATTTATTCTCACTGTATATCGATAAGTAATGCTTATGACAACAATGGTTAATGGAGTGGTGTATCAAGGATCTCAATGATAGCTGGAGGGAAGGTGAGAGGGATTCAGAGCCTGAGGTGCTCGAAGGTTGGACAGGGCTTGCTGATAAATTGAACAGCTTAAAAATAAAAGAGCCACTCTATGACTGCTAAATTATGATTCCCTGCCTGTTTTCATACTGTACGACACGTTAACAATATAGCTTCGGGACTTTTAGCTGGCTAACAGAAAAAAGAGAAAAGTAGGCTGCCCACTGCTAGGCAATTCAGACCACAGTGCCCTGCTGTGTTTTCATCTGTCGTTTAGCTTGCGCAAAAGCAGCCATCGCTCTTTGTCGAGCAGCCGTATGCTCCACTATCGGTTCGGGATAGTCTTTCGGGCGCTGCGATGAATTAGGGGCGTGAATGGCTTTATCCGATAATTGTTTTAATTCGGGGACCCATTGTCGAATAAAAGTCCCCTGTGGATCAAATCGTTGACTTTGCCTAGCCGGATTAAAAACCCGAAAATAGGGCGCTGCATCACAACCCGTTGAGGCCGCCCACTGCCATCCCCCATTATTAGAAGCAAAATCGCCATCTATCAATTGTGACATGAAATAACGCTCACCTAAACACCAATCGAGTAGCAAATGTTTACTGAAAAAACTAGCTACCACCATTCGCAAGCGATTATGCATCCAACCGGTTTGTTGCAATTGCCGCATGCCAGCATCAACCAACGGATAACCGGTGCGCCCTTGCTGCCAAGCTTGCTCCCACTCCTCATTCTTTTGCCAAGCTACCTCAGTCGTCCAAGTCATAAAGGGTTGGTGCTGACTGATCCTAGGAAAAGCAGCCATCAGATGACGGTAAAATTCGCGCCATAGCAGCTCGATGAACCAACAGTACGCTCCAGCTGCTGCCACGGGTTGATAGAGGAGATCCGGTACCACTGCTTGCAGAGCTTGTAGACATTGACGCGGTGATAATAGACCTAAGGTCAAATAGGGTGATAATTGGCTCGTGGCATCAAGTGCAGGAAGGTCCCGGTTTCGATGGTAATCAATGACCCTTTGCTGGCAAAAATTGGCTAATTGCTGTAACGCGTGCGCCTCGCCAACCAGCCACTGACTCTTTTGGGTAGGATAATCAAATGGCTTCAGAGGAGACTCAGGACTTAAAAAATGAGCCAATGGCCGTGGTTTTGGAGTTGCCAGTGGAGTCACCGTTCGCTCTCGCAGCTGCTTTAAATGAGCCTGTTGAAAGCGGGTAAATATCTGAAACATTTTACCCTGCTGATTCAACACACTTCCGGGAGGGAGAAACACGCTGTCATCGAAGCCATAACAAGTAACCGTTGAGGATAAGCACTGTAACACCGCCTGATCTCGCCGCTGTTCATTCAACGGATATTGGCGATTAAAAAACAGCTGCGTGATTTGATGCTGAGCACAAAAAGAGGCTAATTTTTCTGGGATCTCAGTAAATCGCGGGATTTGCAAATACCAAAAAGGGATATGAAGTTCAGCCAGCTTTTGTTGTAACATCAAGAGATGACGTTGCAAAAAGTCAGCTTGACGCGGCGCCATCCGATGCATTTTCCACTGCACCGGTGTGGCAATAAACAGCGCTAATACCCGTGCTTGAGGATCACTACAAGCGGCCTGCAAAGCAGGATTATCATTAATCCGTAAGTCCTCTCTAAACCACATGAGATGGGTAGTTGCTGGCATAGTATTAGGTCTGCAAAAAAGGGTCTTGAACTGAATAATAGCACAAGGTAGGTATTTCAGCAGTTTCAAGAACCGGTTGAGAAGTTGCCGTTTTCAGAAGAAGACCGTGACTTCAAGAGAAATTATGCGCATACTATAGAAGGTTTTAGGTAACTGCTCTCAGAAGCATTGGCTTTTGAAAACCGACAGTGAACCTACTCCAAGCAACTGAGCATACTCAATATTCTGATCTTAACTAAAGGCTAACTCATCGATCAATGCGTCTGCATCACCACTTTTTAATTGCTATGCCAACGCTGGAAGATCCCTGTTTTAAACAGGCAGTGGTCTATCTTTGTGACCATTCAGACCAGGGGGCGATGGGCCTTGTCATTAATCATCCGCTGACCATAACCATACCAGCAATGCTACAACAGTTAAAAATTGACCTGCACCAGGCTCTCTTTAATTTTCCGGTGTTTAATGGCGGTCCAGTGGCCAATGAACGTGGTTTTATTCTGCATTCACCCCAAGGCGGTTTTGCCTCGAGTTTAACCATCTCAAAGGATATCATGCTGACCAATTCCCGTGATATCTTAGAAACTTTAGGGACTACTAAGGAACCACACCGCTTTTTAGTCGCTTTGGGCTATGCCAGCTGGCAATCAGGTCAGCTCGAACATGAGTTAGCTGAAAATAGCTGGTTAGTGACCCCAGCCGATCCTACTATTATTTTCTACACACCGATTCATCGACGTTGGCAACAGGCAGTCAAACAGCTCGGGATCGATAATATTTGGCAAATTGCTTCCCAACCAGGACATGCTTAATGGCAGAACTGCTGTTAGCTTTTGATTTTGGGTTACGCCAGATTGGTGTTGCCATTGGATCACGATTAACCCAAGCGCGCCCATTGACAGCATTAGTGGCCCAACAGGGATGCCCCAATTGGCAAAAGCTCTCAAAACTGGTAGAAAATTGGCAACCTAAGTTACTGGTAGTAGGCCTGCCGCTCAATATGGATGGCAGTGAACAGCCGATAACGCAAGCTGCCCGACAATTTGGAGTCGAGCTGCAACAACGTTTTGCATTGCCGGTAAACTTACAAGATGAACGATTATCAACGGTTGAAGCCAAAGCCCATCTATTTAAACAGGGGGGTTATCGGGCCCTTAAAAAAACTCAGATTGATGCTTTATCGGCTACCTTAATCTTGGAATCCTGGCTAGCGACTATAAACCCGCTGGCAAACAACCCATAATAGACTCCAGCGCTTAGCCCATTATTCCCTCAACGGATGCCCTAGGAGATCTCCCATGAAGCAACGCTCTCTCACTTTTATCGGTGCAGGCAACATGGCCCGTGCACTATTAACTGGGCTCGCCGCCAATGACTATTCGCCCTCTCTGATTACCGTTTGTGCACCCACCGTCAATCATCGTCAGGGTTTAGCAGAGCGCTTTGGTATCAATAGCACTGACGATAATCGTGCAGCTGCACAAGCTGCTTCGGTTATTATTATTGCGGTTAAACCCCAACGGGTTGCAGCTGTCTGTGACGATCTCCAAGGTTGTAACCTAGCTAATAAGTTGATTCTCTCAGTAGCCACTGGCGTGACAGTAGCCTATTATGGCAAACGATTAGGGGATACTTGCTCGATCATCCGTGCCATGCCTAATACACCCGCCACTGTTGGTTACGCTGTCACCGGTCTGTACGCCCCTCCACCCGTCTCATTAGATGATAAGCAGTTTACTGAAAATTTATTTCGCAGCGTGGGTCAAATCAGCTGGCTTAACCATGAGTCAGCTATCAATGCTGTGATTGCCGCTGCTGGAAGTGCTCCAGCCTACTTTTTTCAATGGATGCACGCCATGCAAGAGGAGGCAAACCGGTTGGGACTCTCTGAACAACAGTCACGTGACTTGGTACAATACACTGCTTTGGGTGCTGCACAAATGGCAATCCAGAATTCAGAGCTCAGCTTACAAACCTTAAGTGACCAAATCGCCTCTAAGGGAGGCACCACCGAAGCGGCCTTAGCTGTCTTCCAACAGCAGCGGTTCAATGTTACGATCGCTCAAGCTATGCAGGCCGCCGTGCAGCGCGCAGCAATCCTGCAACAAGCTTTAGAAACCTAAGGAGCCACTAGACACCATCATGTTAACTCTTCAGCTTATTATAAGGACTGCCATTGACTGCTACGTACTACTGCTGTTACTGCGAGCTTGGTTGTATGCGGTTTTAAATGATCGCTATAACCCTTTTTATCTGCTGATTGTACAGTGGACACAACCGATGGTGAAAAAATGTCACCGTCTTATTCCTCCGAAATCTCGCCTGGATATATCGGTTATTTTCTTAGCTCTAGCCTTACTAGTACTGCGAACATTCTTATTAACTTGGCTACAACGTCCCCATAGTTTCGGTTTTAGCATGATCAATATTGGGATAGGTCTATTAGCCCTTCTCAAGCTATCCGGTAAATTACTATTTTGGGTCATTACCCTCCGTATTATCAGCAGCTGGATTTACCGGGAAAACTATCTGCTTTATGACACGCTACAGCAACTGAGCGAGCTGATTCTCACACCTATTCGTCGCTGGGTACCGCCAACCTATGGTTTAGATTGGTCATGTGCCCTATGTACTTTGTTACTTATCCTACTTAACCGCTTGGGCTACGATCTCTATGGAACGCTCTGGGGCCAATTATGAGCAACTGGCTTATACCTGGCAAGGTTCTGATTTGTTATTAAGCGTTACTGTCCAAGCCAATGCCTCCAAAGATGGCTGGATCCGACAGCAAGGGGGACGATGGATGGTTAAAATTCGAGCAGCCGCTTTAGAAAACCGAGCTAATCAACGTTTGGTCCATTTTTTAGCCGAACAGTTTTCCGTTCGCCAACGACACGTTATTCTAGAGCAAGGAGCACGTAGCCGTCACAAGCAATTACGGGTTATTGCCCCTAGACAGCTGCCCTCGGTGCTCTCGATCCAACTTCCCAATGCGAGTTGAATAGGAACAGTTTTGATGTCAAAACCGATCGTTTTAGCCACCGGTAATTCGGGTAAAATAGCTGAACTCACTCCGGTACTACAGAATTTAGGATTGAACCCGATCCCTCAAAGCCAATGGTCCATCCCAACGGTGGCTGAAAACGGCATGACCTTTGTAGAAAATGCGCTACTGAAGGCTCGGCACTGCGCTCAACACACCGGAATACCTGTCCTAGCCGATGATGCTGGATTAGTCGTCGACGCACTACAGGGAGCCCCTGGGCTCTATTCTGCCCGTTATGCTGGCGAGTCAGCCAGTGACCTTGATAATAACCTTAAACTATTGCAACAGCTGCAACTATTGCCAACAGCCAATAGAAGCGCACATTTTTATTGTGTATTAGTCTACCTGAGCCATGCAACCAATCCAGCACCGCTGATTGCTGAAGGCCGCTGGCAAGGACAAATTGCTTATCAGCCACTGGGGGATCAAGGCTTTGGCTACGATCCCCTATTTTACTTGCCTGAGCAACATTGTAGCGCTGCCCAGCTGTCTCGAGAGCAAAAGAATCAATTATCCCATCGAGGGCAGGCCCTACGGCGATTATTAGCGGCATTAACCGATGCTTAAGCTGCCACCGCTTAGCCTATATATTCATATTCCCTGGTGTATTAAAAAGTGCCCCTATTGCGATTTTAACTCACACCAGCAAAAGGGAGAGCTTCCTGAGCAAACCTATATCAACCAGCTACTGCTTGATCTGACTAAAGATTGGGATGAAGTGGTGCAACGACCCATCGAGACTATTTTTATTGGCGGGGGTACCCCTAGCCTGCTGAGTGTTTCTGCCATCGAACGACTGCTTTCTGCACTACGCAATCAACTGCCGCTACGTCCCCACTTAGAAATTACCCTGGAAGCCAATCCGGGTGCTATTGAGCAGGAGCGCTTTGTCGGTTACCGTGCTTCCGGAATCAACCGTTTTTCGATTGGTATCCAGAGCTTCCATGCCGAGTACCTATCAGCCCTAGGCCGTATTCATACCCCCCAAGCAGCTCTCAATGCTGCTCACATGGCATTAAGCCTCCCGGCGACCCGTATCAATCTCGATTTGATGCATGGACTGCCTCAACAGACGGTTGCTCAAGCGCTCAAAGATCTGCAGCAAGCCATTGCTTTGGCACCCACTCACCTCTCTTGGTATCAACTCACTCTAGAACCCTATACGGAGTTCGCTGCTAAGCCCCCGCCACTGCCCGATGAAGAGCAATTGTGGCAGATCTGGCAACAGGGCGACCAGCTACTAGAACATGCCGGCTATCAGCGTTATGAAACCTCTGCCTATGCTCGCTTTGGTGATTACAGTCAACATAACTTAAACTACTGGCGCTTTGGTGATTATATCGGCATCGGTTGCGGTGCTCACGGAAAAATTAGTTTTCCGGATGGTCGTATTCTACGAACTGCCAAAACTCGACATCCCCTCGGTTACCTGCAGGGTAACCATCGACAAAAACAGTGGATAGTCCCTAAAGAGCAGCGATCTTTAGAATTTTTTATGAATCGCTGGCGACTGGTTGAGCCCACCCCTCGCCATGAGTTTTCGGAGTTAACTGGGCTCCAAGAGTCGCAAATCCGTCAGCCTCTGGATCAGCTGCTAAAGAAGGGCTACCTACAAGAAACTGCTGATAGTTGGATCGTAACTTCTCAAGGTCAACTATTTTTAAACGAGATGCTAACCCTATTTTAGGGGCTACTGGTGGTTCTAGATGTTAGCCGAAAAAAAACCATATCTAATTTCTAAAGAAGACGCTTGCCAACCAATAAAGGCATTACCTAACCGACGACTACCGACAGGATTCTTGATAGCGACTGTCAGCGTATTATTCGGATTGCTTGCTTGTAGCTCGAAGTTTCCTAAATACCCCACATTAACCAGAGAAGTTTATCAGCAACAGCGTCAACAATTAACGCAATACCAATTGCGCGGCAGTCTAGTCCTTCGCACCCCGCGCTGCTCCCGCTATGCACATTTCAACTGGCAACAACAGGCGCCTGATCACTATCAATTGCGCTTGACCCATCCTTTAGGGCAAACCCTGCTACTGATCCAATACCGTGCAGGATTACTTCAACTGGTTGACCATCGAGGAGACTGCTATCAAGGTGAACAAGCCAAACAGTTGATACAGCAACACAGCGGCTTCCGTTGGCCAATGACTAACTTAGCCAGCTGGTTGATCGGCCTACCCGGGCCACAGGATCGGACTCAATACGATCAACAGCAACAATTGCAAGCGCTATGTCCACATGATTACCCCTCATTACAGATCCACTACCGAAACTATCGTCAGCAAGCACACCTAATGCTGCCCAGTCAACTCAAACTGTTATTCCAAGATCAGCAAATAACCCTCAACATCACTTACTTTGAGAGACTTTCGCCGAATTAAGGTAATAACACAACGTTTTAGAGTTGGTTAGGTTGTGGTGAACCGATCTCCACCAAATGGTTTAATTTGCTATTCTATCCTTGATGTTACGACGGCGTTAATTGATAACTCAAGCTTTTTATCCTCATAGCAAGCACCTGGCTTAGAAAAACTTGTTCTGTACTACAACTTAACCAACTGTTAATATTAAGTTAGTCCATCCAACCGTTAAATTACCAATGGAGCATTATTTGCTCAAGAAATTTATGCATCCTAGCCACTTTGCTGCCTATCTTTTTCGCTTAAAATTGATAAACCGCTGGCCGCTGATGCGTAATGTGCGCACTGAAAATGTCGCTGAACACAGCTGGCAAGTCACCATCATTGCTCATCTCCTTGCCCTGATCGATAATCACTATTTTTCCGGCCAACATGATGTGGCAGCCATCGCTCTACTGGCTCTCTATCATGATGTGAGTGAGGTGCTAACCGGCGATCTACCCACACCGATTAAGTACCATAACCCACAAATCGCTACCGAATATCAAAAAATCGAACAGCTGGCACAACGTAAATTGCTTACCCTGCTGCCAGAGCCACTACAAACCGATTTCCAGCCGTTGCTAATCAAGCAAACTGAAAACCCAAAAATTCAATGCTTACTAAAACAAGCAGATACACTCTGTGCCTACTTAAAGTGTCTAGAAGAGCTCAATGCCGGTAATCATGAGTTTACTGCAGCGAAGGCGGTTCTACAAAAAAAATTAGCTGATTTTCATAGTCCAGCCATTGAGCTATTTATGAACCATTTTGCACCGAGTTTTAACTTATCACTGGATGAATTGAATCAACAGGAGACATTCTATGAATGATCTCTGGAGCTGCCGGCGTTCCTCTAAGCAACCGTACCGGCGGGATGATTGGCGCTCACCGTTTCAGCGAGACTATAGCCGAATTCTACATTCAGCAGCGTTACGCCGTTTACAGGGGAAAACGCAGGTATTTGGCGCCGGACAACATGATTTTTATCGAACTCGCCTAACTCATTCACTAGAAGTAGCTCAAATTGGTGTCGGCTTGGTTAACCAATTGCAACATCACTATCCTCACCAAGCTACGCGACTGCCAGAGCCTCGGCTGATTGAAAGCTTAGCATTGGCCCATGATATTGGTCACCCACCCTTTGGCCATGGTGGCGAAATCGCACTTAATAGCGTGATGCAACCTTATGGAGGCTTTGAGACTAATGCTCAGTCCCTGAGAATTGTTACACGGCTAGAGCCCTATACGGATCTCTGGGGAATGAATCTCACCCGACGAACTTTATTAGGTTTATTGAAGTATCCACGCCTGCAGCCCTTAACCCTCTCGACGGTAGATCAACTAGCTTCTCAGCATTGGCACAAGCCACTTAAAGCACTTTACACCGAAGAGGCTGATTGGTTCACTTGGATTATCGAGCCCCTAAGCCTACAGGATCAGCAGCAATTGCTGAAAACTGCTGAACAACAACTTTACTGCCCGATTATTAGCCTAGATTGTGCACTGCTTTCACTGGCCGATGATATTGCTTATGGGATTCATGATCTAGAGGATGGTATTGAATTAGGGGTACTAACCGCTAATCAATGGCAATCTTTCCAACCGATTTTAAAGCAGTGTGCTGACACCTGGCTAATCCAGAAACTGCCTTTACTAACACAACAACTGTTCTCTGGCAAACCCAGTCAGCGTAAACAAGCCATCGGCACCTTAGTCAATCGATTGATCAGCGATGCTCAGCTACAGCCGCTAGAGCCTGCTTTTGACTCTCCCCTGTTCTCCTTCACGGTAACCCTTTCTGCACCCATGGCTGCGGTATTAACAGAATTTAAGCGCATTGTTGACCACTTTATAATTCAGGATACTCGTGTTCAGCGGTTAGAGTACAAAGGTCAGCAATTGATTAAACAGCTATTTTACGCGCTCGAAAGTGACAGTGAGCGGTTGCTTCCTGAACATAGTCGACAGCGCTGGCGCCAAGCCAACGAACAACAGGGAAATCCTCATCGCGTGATTGCTGATTATATTGCTGGAATGACCGATAATTTTGCTCAACAGCTCTATCAACAGCTGCTAATGCCGGCAACTTTGGGCAGCAGCCCCTGGTAAACCGCTACCTTCGAGTGCTTAAGCCTAGTACTACAGCAGTATATAAAATGAATATAATCTTCAGCCGCCCTGCTCCTTGTGCTCTGCTTCGGTTTCCAGTAAGCCTTGAACTGCTCTTCGCTCGAATTCTCAAAGTGGCCGCGCTCAAAGTTTAGCCACATCAAATTAGAGTTGCGCAAACACTAAGAACGGAGCGTGCAATTTTCACTGTACTCTGCTCAAGCCATTTATCGTTATTCAACAGTTTTATCTTTTCTTTTTTACTATAGCAACTGACGCCGCTTCTCAGGCTTTGAAAAATCATTGTATTGCCATCGGAATAATCTTAACTATCTTCTTTCTCTAGAGCCACCAGTTGCGCCTCGGTTAACACTAGCCCTGTTTCAGCCATCTTCTTCTCTAAGGCAGTCAATCGCTGTCTTTTGTTGGCTAACTGATGACGCATCCAGATAGAACGAACTCCGCTAGCAGAAACGAATACACCCTCTTTGCGCAGTTCATTGCTGGTTCGTAGTTGACCGTAGGCGGGATACTCTATAGCGTACTCAACCACTCGCTTCTCTATCGTTGGGTCTACCCGATTTGCTAAATTGGGTTGTTTACGACTTCTGTCTATTAATGCCTCAACTCCTCCCTTTATCTACCGCTTCTTGGTAACGATAGAACGTTTCTCTGGAGTATCCCAGGATCCGGCAAGCCTTGGAGACATTGCCTAACTCCATCGCTAAATTCAGCAATCCGACTTTATTTTTGATCACTTTTTGGTTAGTGTGCAGCACAAGGTTATCCTCTAAGTTTTTATGTTGTTTACACAGAAACCATCAAAACGGATAACCTCGTTTTAGTCAAATCGAGTGTCACATCAAGTCTAAATTTCTACATAATATACGCGTATATTATGTATCTTTTTATTTTTTATAAGGTAAATCATAAAATTAGAAAGTTCAAGTGGTAATAAGAAAAAACGTCTTGATGTTTTTATGTTATCTCCCCATCTTGTAAAAGCTGAAGCTATTATGATTCCATATAAAATTATCCAATAAAAAGGTGCTTTAAGTTTATTTTCTACCTAATCTAGTGTATTATTTATCTTTGAAACATATCCTTTTCTTTCTGTCTTCATGTTTATGCCTATTCAGCTCAAATTTATACACCAAACATCTTAACTGGTTTTTAAAAACAAGAACTATATTTTGGTCTCGGCTAAATGTTAACTAGGGATAGTTTTTTGTTAGGTATATATCATGTATACGATTGTACACATAGCGTATACCGCTGGATTCACACAAATAAGTGCAACACTCCTCCCAGTATCAATTTCTAATGGAGTGAGTCCCCCTAAGACAACGCTTAGGGGCATATTAAGACAAAACTCCCTATGTCTTATCTCGGTGTCATCCAG
>JARJDY010013175.1:0-11668 GCA_030264615.1 Cypha longicornis
TAACCACTGCGAGAGACTCTAAGCACTTTAGCCATCCTCACCACACTAAATTCCTTAGTATGCTCTTGCATAAATCGGTACTTTACTGGCGTGCTACCGAGAAGATGCCTAGCGCTTTTTTTAGGATGTCTCGCTCCTCACGAACGACCGCTAATTCTTTGCGTAGCTGGCTAATTTCAGCATCAGAAGCCTTAAGAAATCCCTTACCGGGAAAGGCCTCTACACCATCTTGCTTATATTTACGAACCCACGCTGCCAATGTAGTCTTTGGAATACCCAGCTCTTTGCCCAATTGGCAGCAGGCCTGAGTTGGCCAAACAGTGGGCTTTAAAACCGTTTCAGCTAATCGATCTAACCGTGATGTCGGATGAGGAGATCCAGCAGCACAACCTGTTTAGCGCTATGGAAACTGTTTTCAAACATGCTCGGGAGCGAGAGGTACTAGATTGGGTCGGAAAGTGGCTGATCCAGAGAGGTAAATTGGCTATAATCTACTCAAAGATAGATAGCGAATATGCCGAAGATTTCATAAAATACCTGTTAGGCGCAGTGGGGCATTCATTGCCTAAGGAGACAGGCCAGCAACTTTTAGAGCGCTGTGCGGAAGCTCTACCGGCTATTGGAGAGAAAATCATGAATTTTGCTGAACAATTCAAGCAAGAAGGACTACAACAAGGACTACAGCAAGGACTACAGCAAGGCGAGCATAATAAGGCCTTTGAAATTGCCAAAAAGATGCTAGCTAAAGGTGCTGACATCAGTGATATTGAAGAGCTATCCCGACTGCGCCTGCACTAATCTTACCAGCAGCGAGGAATTGCTAGCTGTCAGCAGCGGCTGCCAAGATACTGCATATCTTGTGAGTCCTGTCACAATTTAACTTTTTAACAATCCAATAAAAAATCACCCAGGCGCTTGCGGATTACCGGATAACTTTCTCCCCTTAATTTATCCAGTGCAGCATCCATGTAGCGACTTTACTAAACTACGCTGAAAAAGCACAAATTTCCAAAGAAGTTTCGCAACAAACTAATGGTTACGGTGACACCCCACTATTAGCAGCAGCAAACTACGGGTATCAAACCATCGCAGAGACGCTGTTAGAATTTGCTGCTCAGGCTGGGATTACAAAAGATATTTTACAGAAATCAAATATGCACGGCACCACACCATTGATGTCAGCGGCCTATAGGGGCCACCATACTGTATTAGACACCTTGTTAAACTATACTGCACAGCACAATATCACTCGGCTAGTATTGCAACAAGTTAATCGACAGGGTTTTACAGCCTTAGGACTGGCTGTTGATAAGAATCAATTGTTGGTCGTAAAAACTCTGCTAAACCATGCTGAAAAACATGAGGTGATTCGAGTGGCACTGCAAGAAATCAGTCATCATGGTGATAATGCACTACTAACAGCAGCAGACTGTGGGTATCAATCAATCGTAGAGACACTGTTAGTGTTTTCCAAACAAGCTGGGGTTGCTAGCGATATTTTACAACAAATAAATAGTACAGGAGCCACGCCGTTACTATTAGCAGTCGACAAGGGTCACCATACTGTAGTAGCCACCTTGTTAGACTATGCTGAACAATGCGGAATTACTAAAAAAATACTGCAGCAATCTGATAATCTCGTCAGTACTTCCCTCCTACGATTAGCAATCCTCGGTGGACATCAAGTAATTGTAAAAACACTATTAACTTTTGCCAAAAAGACCGGACTTACTGGATTCATTTTACAAAAACCAGATAGCCAAGGCGCCACACCGTTACTAACAGCAGCAAGCTGTGGGCATCAAGAGATTGTAACCATGTTGTTAACATTTGGCGAAGAGGCAAATGTTTCTGAGAACATTTTACAACAACCAAATAACCAAAGTGCCACGCCATTACTAATAGCAGCCAATAAAGGGCATCATGCTGTAGTAGACACTTTGTTAAAATATGCTAAGCAGTGCGGGATTACTCGAGAAATACTACAAAAATCCAGTGACCTCGGTGTTACTCCTCTACTAACAGCAGCAGCCTTTGGGCATCAAGCAATCGTAGAAACAGTATTAGTGTTTGCCAAACAAGCAACGGTTGCTGAGTTTATTTTAAAACAACCAGATAACCAAGGCGCCACACCGTTATCAATGGCAGTCGATAAGAATTACCATACCGTAGTAGCTACTTTGTTAGGTTATGCTGAGCAATGCGGAACCACTCAAGCAGTACTACAACAAGCTGAAGGTCGT
The DNA here is from genome assembly GCA_030264615.1 of Cypha longicornis. Classification (NCBI taxonomy): domain Eukaryota; kingdom Metazoa; phylum Arthropoda; class Insecta; order Coleoptera; family Staphylinidae; genus Cypha; species Cypha longicornis. Next base: position 2,244 of record JARJDY010013175.1, read on the forward strand.
CTTGGTGATACCCCCCTACTAACAGCAGTGGTCTGTGGGAATCAAATGATTATAGAGACACTACTAGTGTTTGCTAAACAGGCTAGAGTTGCTAAAAATATTTTACAGAAACAAAATAAACAGGGCGTCACACCGTTATTAATGGCAATCGTTAAAAGTCACTATCCCGCAGTAGAAACCTTGTTGCGTCACGCTGAACAATGCGGGATCAGTCAAACAATACTGCAGCAATCCGATAAAATAGGTAATCCCTATCTATTCTTAGCAGTAGGCTATGGGAATCAAGCGATTGTAGAGATACTATTGGACTTTGCCAAAAGGGCTGGGATTGATAAAGTTATTCTACAACAACCAGATAACCAAGGCGCCACACCGTTATCAATAGCAATCGATGAGGGGCACTATAGCGTAGTAACCACCTTACTAAGCTATGCTGAAAAACTCGGGATCACTCAAGTAGTACTTCAGCAATGTACTCCACAGGGCTTGACAGCCTTAAGAGTGGCCGCTGAAAATAATCAACTTACGGTCGTAAAAACTTTACTGAGCTATACTGAAAAAGTACAGATTTCCAAAAAAGAGGTTTTGCAACAAACCAGTAATCACGGTGACACCCCTCTATTAGCAGCAATGGAGTCTGGGCTCCTTGAACAGGCTTGTAGTAATTTTGCTGATCCAACGGCCTCTGCATCCGCTGAGCGGTCGAATAGCCAACATGGAGTTGTGGGAGCAGCGGAACGGGAAATCAGGTTAACTGGGCAATTTAAATAGCCAAAATAAAGGTAGCCAAATTACATTGCGGTTTTATTTCTTGTCCAGCTGGACCAGCGGGAGCAAATGGACAGGAAGTTACGGTTTTGCTATAAACCTTTGAATGGATTAATCCCCCCTTCGATAAAATTTCATCATTTTTTCAAAAATGTGCTCCCAGCACTCTTACGCCTGCCTCGCGGGCTAGCTTTCTTATTTTTGTCCGTTGTCTGTTGGGAAAGTCATATTTGTGTTGGAATTATCAGCAATTACCCGCATGATTCATCCGCCCGTTATATTTTGGAACTGCCGCTGCAAAACAATCCATAGATACCAGCAGAAAAATCATTAACCCCGCAAACCAATAATAACCACCGCTACTGTGCTGTGTGATGCACCTTAATATCATTCGCTATCTCACGTTGTGAAAAACTTTTGCAATAAAGGGCTTGAATCTGGTAACGTTGGCCTTCGGTCAACGGTTGATAGTGCTGGTTCCTTTTAAGCATTTCTGGCATCCATTCTAGTTAGGTAACGCTACCGGAATGTACCGATAGTTGACCCTTTTCAATCTCTAGAATGTTGCACTTATTATCTTAATCCAGCTCTTCACCTCAGCATGATTCTTCCAAAAGCGGCGGTGATAAAGATCTTGAAGGGTTTCTGCTTTAAAAGGATTGATATCATTATCAATCCTCTATTTCATTAACAGTGCCATAAGAACAGCAAAACAGCAGCCAGTTGTGAGCTTTTCCTACCGTGAAGCAGCCAACTATGATAGGCGGGAGTAGGAAATTGCTACTAAATCACTAGGTTCGAGCTAATAACGCTTTCACTGCTGGCCCAATTTCTACTAAATTTCTAACAGCTGTAATACCACTGCGGGTTAGTGCTGCAAATTTTTCTTCAGCACCTCCTTTACCTCCGGCAATAATAGCGCCAGCATGCCCCATCCGTTTGCCTTTAGGTGCGGTTACACCAGCAATATAGGCAACGACTGGTTTGGTAACATTAGCCTGGATATAAGCAGCCGCTTCCTCTTCTGCTGTTCCACCAATTTCACCAATCAAGACAATGGCTTTTGTATCTGGATCAGCTTGAAATAGCGCTAAAATGTCGATAAAACTGCTACCAGCAATCGGATCGCCACCAATCCCAACGCAGGTGGACTGCCCTAAGCCGACATCAGAAATTTGCTGTACTGCCTCATAAGTTAATGTCCCCGAACGAGAGACCACCCCCACAGAACCGGGCCGGTGAATATCTGCTGGCATAATCCCTATTTTACAAGCGCCCGGCGTAATTACTCCAGGGCAGTTAGGGCCAATCATCCGTACGTTGCTCTGCCGCAATTTTTGCTTAACAACCATCATATCTAATACCGGAATTCCTTCAGTAATACAGATAATTAATTCAATGCCGGCATCAATGGCTTCTAAAATAGCGTCTTTACACAGCGGAGCCGGAATGTAGATGACCGAGGCAGTGGCTTGAGTCAATAAAACAGCTTCTTGTACGGTATTAAAAACAGGTAGACCTAAGTGCTGCGTGCCCCCTTTCCCTGGAGAAACTCCTCCGACCAGCTGGGTTCCATAAGCCAATGCTTGTTGTGAATGCAAAGTCCCTTGGCTACCAGTAAAACCCTGACAAATTACCCGTGTAGACTGGTTAATTAAGATAGACATGCTTGCCCCTTCGTGTTCCCAGCGGCAGACACTACCTGAGCGGCTGCGCTATCTAAATCATTTTCTGCAATAATATTTAAACCGCTTTCGGCTAATTTAGCCGCACCTAAAGGCGCATTGTTACCCTGTAATCTAACCACGACGGGAACCCGCACACCAACCTCAGCCACTGCAGCGATAATTCCCTCAGCAATCAGATCACAACGTACGATTCCACCAAAAATATTCACTAACACTGCTTCAACGTTGGGATCGGATAAAATTAGCTTAAAAGCATGCACTACACGCTCTTTAGTGGCACCGCCACCGACGTCCAGGAAATTGGCAGGCATCCCGCCATGCAGTTGTACCATGTCCATCGTGGCCATGGCTAATCCAGCACCATTAACCATACAGCCGATATTACCATTTAACGCGACATAGTTAAGTTCCCATTCAGCCGCTTCAGCCTCACGAAAATCTTCTTGGCTACGATCTTGTAGGAGACGCAGTTCAGGTTGGCGGAATAGCGCGTTATCTTCTACAACCAACTTACTATCTAAGCAATGCAACTGCCCTTCCGGTGTAATCACCAACGGATTAATTTCAATTAACGAGAGATCACGATCAATAAACAGCTGTGCTAATCCTATAAACAGTTGGGTAAATGGCCGAATCAAGCTAGACGCTAACCCTAATTGAAAAGCCAAAAGCCTTCCTTGAAAGGGTTGCGGGCCAGTTAAAGGGTCGATACTAACATAATGGATTAGATGCGGGGTCTGGTGGGCAACCTCTTCAATCTCCATTCCCCCTGCAGTAGAAGCCATAAAGGTAATACACTCTCGCTGCCGATCGATCACGGCTCCCAAGTAGAGTTCCTGAATGATATCAATGCTTTTATCGACCAGGATTTGCTGCACTAATTGGCCTTGTTCATCGGTTTGTGGGGTGATTAAGCGCTTTCCCAGCCACTGCTGAGCAAAGTCACCCACCGCTTGGCGGCTTTGGAGTAGTTTCACGCCACCGCCCTTTCCTCGACCACCGGCATGAACCTGGCATTTGGTCACCCATTGATCACCACCCAATTGATCAACAGCCACCATCGCCTGTTCAGGGGTACTACAAACAATCCCTAACGAGACCGGTAATCTGGCTTGTGCCAATAGTTGCTTGGCCTGGTATTCATGTAAATTCATCTGTGGTTATCCGCTTTAAGTGTTTGCTGTTCCTTATTGAACACAGCAGTTATGAAATTTTACAGGCTGAATTACACGCCCAAAAGCAGCCGGATAGGCGTCTCTAAACTCTCTTTTATGTCGACTAAAAAGCTAACCGAGGCTTGGCCATCAATCAGACGGTGATCATAAGAAAGCCCTAAGTACATCATCGGTAAAATGAGTACTTGCCCATTGACTGCCATAGGACGTTCTTTAATAGCATGCATGCCTAATATGCTACTTTGCGGGGGGTTAATAATTGGCGTCGACATCAGTGAGCCAAATAACCCACCATTGGTGATGGTAAAGTGACCGCCGGTTAACTCCTCTACTGTTAGTTTTCCATCGCGACCTTTTTGAGCTAACTCTTTGATCTGCTGTTCAATTTGAGCCAAACTGAGCGTTTCGCAGTGTCGCAATACGGGTGTAACTAAACCGCGTGGTGTGGAAACAGCAATACTGATATCAATATGAGGATAGTAAACAATTTCATTGCCTTCTAAACAGGCGCTGATAATCGGATAATGCTGTAAGGCAGCCACTACCGATTTAACAAAAAAGGACATAAAGCCCAAACGAACTCCATGCTGTTTCTCAAAAGTCCCTCCAAGTTCACTGCGAAGCTGCATAATCGGCTGCATATTGACCTCATTAAAGGTAGTCAACATGGCCGTGCTCTGCTTAGCTTCCAATAAACGTTCAGCAATCCGTTGTCGTAACCGACTCATCGGCTCTCTGCGTGGCTGCTGGCTGTCTAAAACCACTAATGGGTTCACAGCATTCCGCTGTACTGGTGTGGGTTGTGGTAATGCCGCCTGTAGTTGTTGTTCAATATCCTGCGGTGTTAAACGACCTTTAACACCACTGCCAGTGAGTTGGCTGCCCTGTAATTCATGCTCAGCCAATAATCGCCGAACCGCAGGTCCACTGGACTGTAGAGCACTTCCCCTTTCTACAGCAGATATCTCAATCGCACCAGCAGTACTGTTAACGCTGTTAATTACCGTTATCGGGGAGGATATCATAGCACCTTCTGGGTCTAGGGAAGCTAAGCACTGACGGCTGTGAACCGTGGATCCTGCGTCATGGATTATCTCTCCCAATATCCCAGCCGCTGGAGCAGGAACCTCCAACATCACTTTATCTGTTTCGATCTCTACAATGACCTCATCACAGGCCACCGCATCCCCCGGCTGTTTATGCCATTTAGCAACGATCGCATCCGCAACCGATTCCGGTAATTCAGGAACAACAATATCAATTTTTTTCATAATTCACGCACGATTAAGTAAAAAACAGTTATCTACCGCGTCCTAGCGGTCCATAATGAACCGGTTAAGGACAATCAATCCATTAACGGTGGCTTTTTTAGCTGCTACGCCGCTGATTAACTCAATGGTCTGAGTCATTTAGCGCCATTGCTACTAATTGTTGCTGCTGCTGTTGGTGGCGGGATAAAGCACCTACCGCTGGGGCAGCTGCCTCTGAGCGTCCAACATACTGCAAAGTCAGTTTAGGGTTTATCTGAGCGATTAGTGGCGCTAAATGTGCCTGCATAAATGACCAAGCGCCTTGATTTCTTGGTTCTTCTTGACACCAAATTACAGATCGGAGCTGTTTATGCTGCTCTAACAGTTGATGAATTTGTTGTTGCGGAAAAGGATAAAGTTGCTCAACACGCACCAGCAGTATCTGTTGATTACTCTGATTTTGGCATTTTTCTAGCAAATCATAATAGACTTTACCGCTGCAGAATATAATACGTTTAATCGTTTGTTTAGGGTGTACAAAGTCAATGATCACAGGTTGCCAAGCCCCTTCAGCTAACTCAACCAAACGGGCAGTGGCCAGAGAATGTCGGAGAAGCGATTTTGGTGATAGGATAATTAAGGGCCGTGCATCAGATTTCAAGCCTTGTTGTCGCAATAAATGGTAAATTTGCCCAGCATGCGAAGGCAGACAAACCTGAATATTCTGCTCAGCACAAAGTTGCAAGTGGCGCTCTAAACGCGCTGAAGAGTGCTCAGACCCCTGTCCTTCGTAACCATGAGGCAGCAGTAAAGTGATCCCACAACGTTCTCCCCATTTCTGTTCACTGGCACTAATAAACTGATCAAACACCACCTGAGCCCCATTAGCGAAATCTCCAAATTGTGCCTCCCAAATCACCAATGCCTTTGGAGTCATCAAAGCATAACCATATTCGAAAGCTAATACGGCTGCTTCGGAAAGCGTAGAATCCCAGATCTGAAACCGGCCTTGATCCGGATGCAAATGTGCCAGCGGAATATAACGTTGGTCTTGCTGTTGGTGATGAAGTACCGCATGGCGATGGAAGAATGTTCCACGGCCGCTATCCTGACCCGACAGGCGAACCGGTATCTTTTGAGCTAATAGACTGGCATAAGCCAGCATTTCGGCACCACCCCAATCGAATGGTTGCTGGCCTTCAATCATTCGAATTCTATCTTGATAAATTTTAGCAACACGAGGATGTAAGAGCATTCCTTCAGGATATTGAGCTAACTGTCGCCCTAGTTGCTGGAGAGTCTGGAGTTTACAGCGAGTATCTACAGCGGCTTCGGGTGTTTCAATGTTAACTTGAGTCGTACAAACTTTTGCTGAGGTAGCTACCAGTGGATCGCCCTGTTGTAACCGCTGGCGCATCTGTTTAACCTGTTGTTCAGCTTCCTGTACGTTAAGCTCGGCAGCCTCAATCAGTCGTTGTGCATAACGGCTGCGTATGGTTGGTTGCTGCTTAATACGGTGATAAAGCAATGGCTGCGTTGCGCTGGGTTCGTCGGCTTCATTATGGCCATGCCGGCGGTAACTGACCAGATCAATGACCACATCCCGCTCAAAAGTATTCCGAAATTCAAAAGCCATTTGGGCAACTCGCAGTACGGCTTCAGGGTCATCACCATTAACATGGAAAATCGGCGCTTCGATGCTTTTCGCAATGTCGCTACAGTAGTAGCTAGAACGTGCCTGTGATTCACCGGTGGTGAAACCTAGTTGATTATTGATAATAATCCGGATGCTGCCGCCAACGCTATACCCGGGTAGCTGTGAGTAGTTAAAGGTCTCTTGGACAACACCTTGTCCGGCAAAAGCAGAATCACCATGCAGAGTAATGGCGAGTACCCGCTTGCTCTGTAAATCAGCCTGTTGATCTTGGTGTGCACGAGTCGCTCCCATGACAACTGGATTGATGATTTCTAAATGAGATGGGTTAAACAGCAGCGATAACGCCAACGGCCCCTTATCAGTGGTTAAAGTGGAATAAAAACCCTGATGATATTTAACATCACCACTGCCCATCTGATGGTCATCCATCGTTCCAGCAAAAGCTGCAAATAGATCACGAGGCGGTTTACCCATGACATTCACCAAGACATTAAGACGTCCCCGATGGGCCATTCCTAATACTACCCTCTCCATCGCCTGCTGATTGGCTAGCTGGATTAGGTAGTTCAGCAACGGGATCGTAACCTCACTTCCTTCCAGCGAAAAACGCTTAGCACCGGGGAATTGAGCCGCTAAGTAGCGTTCTAAACCCTCAGCGGCTGTCAGCTGCTGGTGCAGCCACGCGCGCGATTCAGAGTTCATGAGCGGAGACACAGGGGTTGCTTCAAAACGCTTCTGTAACCAAGCACGTTGTTCACCATCGCTTAAATGCATATATTCAACACCAATGGTTCCACAGTAGATCTGTTGCAACCAAGCGTATAATTTATTTAACGTGCGGATAGGTTGAAGCGCTTGTAGTGGTTCAATTTCAACGATAGCAGTTGGATCAGTCAGCTGGGAATAAAATCCCAATTGTAGTGCCGGCCAAGGCTGGATTGGGTAGCGGTTCAAGGGATCGAGCTGCGCTTGCCGGTGCCCCTCGCTACGAAATGCCTGAATCAACGGTAACAATTGTGGGAATGAGTAATTCATTCCCACTAGATTAGATTGCTTAGTTTGACTCAGCGCATAAGAATGTGCACTTGATGGCAAAGGATCACCGGCAGGAAATGGCTGAGACTCAGTAAACAACCGATCAAACAGCTGTTGCCAGCTAGCTTCTAACTGCTGTCGATCAGTTAAGTAAACTTCCAGGTACTGCTCAAGATAGGCTTGGTTATTGCCGCTCAAAGGTGAAGCTTGCCGAAGCGGTTGATTGTGCATGATTGGTTTACCCTCTGCCGGGAAGTCCATTCCAATAGATGTGAACCGGACGTTAACAAGTCATAAAGCATAGTCACTTAGCTTTGCTAAAACTAACTGAGATATTAGTGCACGATTTACAATGCCCTAATGGGCACAAAGAGTCATTATACGCCGAGGCAACAAGGATAAACAATATTGAGTTATTTTTGTCAATAGAGTGCACTTAATTTTCTAAGTAATCAGAACGTTAAGCAGGATTATCAATATCTACAAATTGCACTGACAGATTATGCTGCTGTTTTAACCACTCACCCAGGGCTTTAATTCCATAGCGCTCGCTGGCATGATGACCCACTGCATAAAAATGCAGCCCCATCTCGCGAGCAATATGTATCGTCGGTTCCGAAACTTCGCCCGTGATGAAGGCATCAACCCCTAAGGCGGCTGCCTGAGTGATATAGGACTGCCCTGCTCCAGTACACCACGCTAGACTTTGAATCAGCGGTACTTGCTTGGCGTCACAATGCAGAGGTTGACGTAATAATCGGTGCTGGATTCGCTCTGCTAATGCGATGCCACTTAAAGGTGAGGCTAGCTCACCCTGCCAAACTATCCCTAATGGCTGACACTGACTGACCGGACTGGCTTCCTGAATTCCTAAGATTTCAGCGAGCTGTGCATTATTTCCCAGCTGAGGGTGAATATCTAAGGGCAGGTGATAGGCAATCAAACTAATATCATGCATTAACAGTGTTTTTAGTCGCTGCCGCTGCATGCCGATAATGGTTAGGGATTGCTGACGCCAACCGTAACCATGATGGACAAGTATTGCGTCTACTTGCTGCTCAACAGCTACCTCAAGCAGCGCTTGGCAAGCGGTAACCCCGGTTAAAATCTTTTGTATTTCTGAGCGCCCTTCTACTTGTAAACCATTTGGGCAAGCATCTTGAATGTCATTAGGTTGCAGGGTGTCATTGAGTTCCCGTATCAACTCCTGAAGCTGCATGATGGTTCCTTATTCAAAATCCAAAAATAGTAGTGTAATTCAGTGGTATGGGAAAGTAGATATCTAAAACCAAAATGAGATTAGCAAAGTTTCCTCATCGTAGACTAATAATGATGATGAGTGCGATTGTAATATTAATACCGGCCATTGCTCAGGGATCCCCAACTGACTCAACAAAAAAAGAAAAAGCCATGGCTCGTTTACCGCAGATCAATTGTGAATGGCCTAACCAATCGCTGAGGCTTGAAACCAACCTGACTAACCTGATCAATCACGATTTTAATGATTCTCTCTTAGAGGGTGTTGATTTACTATTACCGTTTATGAAAAATCCTCAAGAACGGCTGTTCACTCAGTGGGGATTACAGCGAGAGCTGAGCTAACCCATAACCAAAGATTCTCATTAGTTCCTCATTGGTAACTCGCATAGGGCTTAGCGAAATAAACCGTCGCTTGGCTGGATTTAGCCACTTGATCGTGATGGGCAAAGTCACCGCCATTATCCAGTTTGATGGTAGGTCCATTATCAACTCGACGTAGCCATTCAGATAAGCACTGAGCCACGGTTTCCACCCTATCGACTACTTTCCCTATCAGAACTAAGCGACTTTGCCGCTCGGCAAGCGTCACTAG
>JARJDY010013188.1:0-36399 GCA_030264615.1 Cypha longicornis
ACTGGAAATACTTGACCATGCGATAGCAAAAGTAAAAACAAATTTTAACAAACATATTAAGCATCTGTATTTTTGCAGATGTATTCATGGAAAAGTCGTCAGATTTCTCAACCTCGTAGTGATATTAAAGTTATTAAAAAAATTAAAAGGCCATACAAAGGAGGTATTAAAGTATTTGATTCTGATTCAGATGAAGATCAAGGTGAATATAATTCACCCATAAGAAATAAAGAAGTTGGGAAGACTTCACATGAGGGAATTCAAGTTTTTGATTCTGACGAAGATTCTTAATTTTCCATCAAACGTCAATCAAGTTTATTCGATTTTTTTTGGCAACAACGGTTTCCAGCGTTTTATTTTGAAATAGTTCGTCTTATACGCCAACGACTACCAATTCAACAAAATGTTCCAAAGAAGCACATACACTTAGCAATAAAATTGTAAGAATGAAATAGAATAACTTAAAATATACTAAACAATTTGATAGTTAAGATATAGTTCTGATTGACTCAATAAGGTAAATTTATGCTAAATTAAGACGTCGCATTTCTTTTAGTAACTCGGTGCCCATTTGCGCCGGTGATCTGGTGACAATGACGCCAGCCTAAAATTCGTTCGCGTTACATTATTTCTGATAGCATTGTACTAAATATTGAATACCTTCTCCAGTGCATTGATTTTGTCCTGAGCTCCACCTTTCCCTCCGGAAATGATAGCGCCGGCGTGACCCATGCGACGGCCAGGTGGTGCTGAAATTCCGGCGATGAAGGAAACGACAGGTTTCGCATTAGGTCCCTGAAATGCAAGCTTTCATAATAAACGAAGACACACACAGCCGACGAACAGCATACAGTGTTGTGCTTCAATAAATACTCGGCCGCGTTTTCTTCGGCAACACCACCGATTTCTCCGATCAAAATAATTCCTTTAGTTTCTGGATCTTTCAAAAATACTTCCAGGCAGTCGATGAAGTCGGTACCATTGAATGGGTCGCCGCCAATACCAACACATAACGTTTGCCCCAAGCCCACTTGCGTCGTTTGATGGACGGCTTCGTAAGTCAACGTTCCAGAACGGGACACGACACCGACAACGCCCCTTTGATGAATATGTCCCGGCATTATTCCAATCTTACACTAAAAACCCAAACTCGTCAGCAAAGTGTAAACAACTCCTTGCTGCAGTGACTGACCAGTTCAGGCGCGATGATTCCAGGGCAGTTCGGCCCAAGCAGACGCGTCTTATCCTGCTTAATCAAACGCTGTTTCACCCTAACCATGTCATGCTGAGGGATTCCTTCAGTAATGCAAACAATTAGGGGAATTTCTGCATCAATTGATTCTAAAATAGCAGCAGCAGCTCCAGGAGGCGGCACGTAAATAACGGTTGCATCACAGTTAGTAGTATCTTTAGCCTACAGTATTAGAAAAAACAAATGTTAGCACTACTACTTCAAAAGTCTCATTTGTAAAGAGTCACCTCCTTCACCGAATTAAATATTGGCAGATCCAAATGCATTTTGCCTCCTTTTCCAGGGGACACTCCACCAACCATTTTCGTTCCATACTCAATTGCTTGTTTGCTATGGAACGTGCCTTGTTTTCCAGTGAATCCTTGGCAAATTACTTTGGTATTTCCAGTTAACCTTAGGCTACCTCGAGTGGCATCATAGCTATTGCAACGAATGCCCTGTCCGAATACAAAGCCTATAATGTGCAATCAGTAAGTAAAATGCATGCAGTTGTAACATGATAAAATCTGATATTATTCTTAAAATAAAACAATGATCTAGGTGCAGCTTTTGCAAAGCATCACTTTCATCAAATATTATATAATTTCATACCTAATCTGTTCCACATTCTGGAAGTCGCCATTGTTCCTAACGAGTTCCTATAATATTGGGTCTAGATTATCACTGAACAAGGCAGTATGTTAAAGGATTTTTTAATTTGTAGTGGTCAATAACAAAAATAATTTTTATCTCGACTGCGGACCGCTGATTTCACGCGACATCAGGGCAAAGTGCAGGCGACCTCGCTCGGCTAAGGCCTGTCAAATGACGTCATGCTTTGTGCGAAATTAGCACTAATCTCATGTCAATCGAAAGTAGTTACTTTAGCTCATATCATATTTTGAAATTTGAAAAAGATCGCTAAATGCAATAAACATTCTCTCCATTAGCGTTTGGCAATTTCGCACTAATTTCTGATACTCTTTGCAATGAACCCTTCCTCAACATGGCTGTCATATTCCTTCCCTTCTACATGCCTTCTACTTAGCCGATTTTTTTTCGCCTCTGCCGCCCCCATGGTTCTTTGTTCTTATGTTTTTTTAGGTTATGTTTCGCCGACTTGTTTACTTGCATTATTATTTTAAATTTAAATTTACTGTATGTGGTCGTTACAATAATAAATTATAAATCAAACTATTCTTAATTAATTAAACTTGTATGAATGGATTCAAAAAAACTTCTATCAGCTGCTGATAAGGTAAGGTATTTAAATAAAACCAAAGTATGCATTAAAACATAAATAACTTGCTGCATTATCAGCAAAGCGAGGATTACAAAAAATCAGCGCAAAACTTAAAACAAGTTCGTCAATCGATAGAGGACGTACAAAAGTGTTTGGAGGAACTAGTAGAACATCCTCGAGTTAGTTGCAGAATACCAATTTCTGATTATTTCTATGTTGATGGATTATTGTGTACTAGTGAGTACTTGGTAAAACATGGTGATCAATTAGTTCTAAAGTCATATCCACAAACAAACGAGTACATGGAGAATATCATAAAAAGTAACTTTCATTTACCATTTCTTCTTTGTGTTTATAAAAATCGTTTTAGACATTGACAAGGATTTGGAAGCATACACTGATGGTATTAGTTTTATAGACAATTCACTGAATATTGCTAGCTCAGTTGCATGTTACCACAAAAGTGTTGATACACATTTAGGAAAATTACTTTACCATGAGGATGGAACTGTTGAAATTATTGAATTTGAAGATAAGGTACAAAGGAAAGCAGTAAAGCGCCATGCTAAGTTTAAAACAGCAAAAGAAAGAGATGAATATTTGAAAAATATTATCAAATGATTTAAAAATTACATATATTTCTAATAAATTAGATTTACAAAGCTAGTATAAATTAGTGATTTTAGTATTATGAGTAGACATTAATCTTCCACGAGTACCATGTGACCGTGCACAGTGGCTGATTGGTGATATCTTTTCCGTGAAGCGAAGTCTTCATTGTCTTCGTTTAATTGTGCTGAGGTGACGTCAATGTTTCTATGAATTGGCGTTACCACAATTTGCTCGTATTCATGAACTCTTTTCCTGAATATTAAACAGTTCAATATAAACGTAACGCTTCAAGCGAATCTTACCCAAAACATTTAAGACATATTATTTTAAGCCACTTCAAGAACCGAAATTCTGACGCGAGTCCTGGCTTTACTGCCGGATTAGCTGTTCCAATATACAACCAGACTAAGAACACAGTTATGATACAAGTCAACGCATATCCCCAGTGCACAAGAAACATAATGAAAAGTTTAAGGGCTGCCTAGAACAAGAAACAATTATGTTTGATTGCTTCCATTTGGAAAGCAAAAGTACCCCGAATAGAGAAAACCAGCGATTGCATAAACTGGAATACCAGTTTTTCGGTTTCGAGTGAATATGGTTCTTGGGAACAATCGGAGTCACTTCTTCCTTATCTTCGGGTGTGCTTGGGGAACCAGAGCCCGAGTCAGTCTAAAAACGAAACTAAAAAAATGTAAAACAATTTCATCAACATACTCTTAATGTCTTATGCCTAGTCCGTTCCGGAAACAAATGGTCCAAATCGTTGGTGTCCGTAGGAGTGCTGCCATTTTGATTGAGCGTTTGCGATTTTTTCCTTATAAACCTCTCCTCTCTCTGATGTTGCAAATCGAAAGTTTGAGCCAGTGTGAAGTATGAATAATCAATGCAGGCATATGTTAATAGGTAAGGCATTGTTACAATGGGTGCCAATGTGTTAATCTCTCCAATAATAATGAAAGTCAATGTTACTATCGCAACAACAGCTAAAGCATACAAAGGCACTTTGTTGGGTCCTCGCTAAAAAAAGAGCATTGAGAGTTCGTTATGAAGGGTGCACTTTTTTGTAACAAACCCCGGTTCCTAATATTCCAATACCGGGTATTACGTTCTCTAAAGCGATCGATTGGAGAACTCTCGGAGTGCCGTACATGGCGCCCAAGCAACTGGACATTGACGACACGTAAAGTCCGGCCAGCAGTAAAACACTGACAGCCGACACTTTGGCGGCTATCGTGAAATCGACTCGAAGAAAGTTGCGAGAACAGGTGGCGCCCAAAAAGAGGACGAAAATCATGTATAAAAATGTTCCTGCCGATATGGCCGACAAGGTACCGTTCGGTATGTTCGTCGAAGGCGATCTCAAATCGCCGCTCATGTTTATTCCGGCTAAGATTCCTGTGATTGTGGGGAAAAACACTCCGAAAACAGTGAACCAACTATATCCATCAGTGTAGTTGGACCACAAATTGTCGTGAAAATTTCCGCTTAGCCAACCGGTAAATCCATTTTCTGAAATCATTTAATTCATCATCGGAATAAAAATAATATATCCCTGCTGCTTATGTACTACCTGGGTCAGTATGAACAAAGCTACCAACCATGAAATCCAAACCAGACAATACCAGGATTAGCAACAAAATAAACTGCAATTTAATCACCCATTTCACACCAGCCAAGTTAATAACACTTAATAATAACACAGCAGCACCAGCAATAGACTGAACCGCCAATTTTGAATCGCCCGCGCCCAAAAGTTCGGCGATCGATTCACCAAAACCCAACACATTTAGCGCACAACCAACAGCCTACAATAAAACTTGAGTGTAACATCCTCAGCCTTAATTAGCTAATTTACTTGTCCAAAGCAATAAAGTAAACCTAGAGAGCCTCCAAACCTTGATCCCAGTACATGAGCTATGAGAAAGTAAACGCCGCCACTTTCAATGCGGCATCTCTCGCATATTCCAACGGCTGACAAAACCGATATCAGGGCAACAAAAACTAGAAAAAGAGTATTTAAAGAAGTACTTTTACTTCCAGTAAAAGTTTTACCTGTGAATAAAACTATTAGCACTGCACTGACAATACCAGCTTCAGCCACAATCCAGCCAGATCTGAGAAATACAATGACACCAAATATGTTTATCAAGCAGGATGTGAAAACACCATCCCAAGTTCCAAAAAGAACAGGTTGTGATATGAAAAAATTTGATTTCCACCAAGGTATATCTCCCTAAAAAGAATGTGAAGAACAATTGGAAAGTCAGAGTTTCAATTTACCTGTTCTTCTGCAAATATTTCATTGGCTCCTGAAGCCTGGTGTCCACCAGCTGCATATTCATATTCATTTCCTAAATCAACGAATCCTCCAATATTTCCCCGCGATCTGGTTGCATGTTCACCAAGCCCATACCTTGACCAGTCAACATTTTGATTTCGATTGTTTTCCATTTTCACCTCACTCAAAACACACTTTTCATTTTTTATTTATTTTTTGTTACTAGCCGATGAACTAGCACTATATAGATTGAAGACTGGAGATCTTATCTAGTTCATCCAGTTTATTCATACTTTAATAACTAATAGAGCACACTTATCTACAAATTATCACACATATTATTTTCGTTATCAATTGGACAAGGTGTGCATATGTGTTTTAAGTTAACTACCGAAATTCCATTTCCACCCACTCTTCTCATTACTTGCCATGAATCATATGAATCGTAACTTGACAGATGACAATCAAAACGTCGTGTGGGTCGTTCACGTCAGTCGTAGCCGGTGCGATTTTTAACTGGCCGTCTATAATTTTTCTGATTAAATTTAATTTCTCGTGTAAACAGTTTGGTTTTTGATTATTTTCCTACCTTATTTAATGGATGGAATGGATGATCCTCATTTCAAGCATAGAGCACGCAAGAGAATAAAAGACGTTAAGCAAAAAGCGAGACCAGGTAAAAAATCTCTTTGAGATAACTTCTCGTTTTCCCCTTGTTGTTACTTAATTCCCTCTTATTTTTAAGAGTTAAACACTAAGGAATCTTGGAGTCAACAGGGTTATGCGAAGGACTTTAGTAAATTTCTAGACTTTACTGACAATTGTGATAGGATTGTTGAGTCGGAGTGTCCACTGGAAGAGTTTGTAGAAAAGTATGAGAAGGTGTATAAACCAGTGGTTATTCAAGCTTGCCAAGAAAACTGGAAGGCCAAAATTAAATGGACAATAGAGAAACTGGGTAAAAAATATAGGAACCAAAAATTCAAGTGTGGAGAAGATAATGAAGGCTACAGTGTAAAAATGAAAATGAAGTATTATATTAAGTACATGCTCAATACTAAAGATGATAGCCCCTTATACATTTTTGATAGTAATTTTGGAGAAGTAATTCATTTCATACTTGTTCATTGTGAAATTCATTTCCTCTTTTAGCATCCAAGAAGAAAAAAGCTTCTGGATGGCTACGATGTGCCTCTTTACTTTAGGGATGACTTGTTCAAGTATTCCGGCGAAAACCGTCGACCTCCCTATCGATGGTTTGTAATGGGACCTTCTCGATCGGGTACAGGAATCCACATTGATCCGTTGGGAACCAGCGCTTGGAATGCTTTAGTTTCGGGCCACAAAAGGTAGCCTATGTTTAACCTGCTCTGCTCTCACCTCAAGCCAGATTTTCCTCAGGTGGTGCTTATTTCCAACCCACACGCCAAAGGAGTTGCTAAAGGTGACGGGCATTTTGGGTGGCAAACAGCGGGATGAAGCAATTACATGGTTCAGTGTGATATATCCGCGTACCAAGGAACCATCTTGGCCCAAGGATTGCCAGCCTATAGAGATTTTGCAGAAACCTGGCGAAACAGTGTTCGTTCCAGGTGGATGGTGGCACGTGGTGCTTAATTTAGATAATACTGTAGCGGTCACTCAGAATTTCTGTAGTCGAATTAACTTCCCGATTGTTTGGCATAAAACGGCGCGCGGTAGACCGAAGTTGTCGAAAAAGTGGCTAAAAGTGTTGCAAGCGGAGGAACCGGACCTTGCTCGAATAGCCGAACGAATTAATATAGAAAATCCTTCGGGCTTTGCCTCCGATAGTTCAACGAATTCATCGTCCAGCTCCAGTTCCGGCTCTGATAGTACAAACTCGGAAGACGAGGATAGCGGCCAAGAGTCCCTAACGGCCAAGAAAAAAAGACGTAAGTCTGATAATTCAGGAAGGAGCTCGAAATTTTCTCGTCGTGATGTAAGTACTCACTAGTAACAGTAACTTGATTTCTTTATAACGTTATTCGGCGTTTCAGAGTGACGATACTGAAATGTCACCCAGAGTTTCCAACAACGTATCACCAAAAAATAAAGAGTTGCCTCCAAAAGAAGACGATTCTTCCCTTAACTAAACGATTTAATAATCCGCCAATATGTGATTCACAAATACTTCCTCATTTAATGAATTGTTGATTAGGAATGAATTCGTTTTGATAGAAAGGTGATTAAAACACGGTGCCTCACAATACGAAAGCATACATGTTCACAGGATATATCCTGTTTTAAAATAATTTCTTGTTATTGTACATTTTCATTTATAGTTTCACGATAAAAATGCCGACAGGGATCAGATTGTCCATAAACAATCAATTAGTATTACGTATTTATAAATCGGGGGTAAGAAGTTGTGTTTATCCGTTATGTGCCTTTGAACACAAGTTTCTAATAAAAGCATATATTTTAAAAAGTCGTAATAAAAACATTTTATCTTTCAATAATAACAACGATACAATCACCTTAGAGAGGACATTAGAAAAAACATTTTGTTATTGTGCTGACTTAAAGTTATTGATAACTTTTTTACATAATTCAAATCCTACGAAACAGGCAGCGTTCGCTGGAAAGGCTCGAAGTAATACGGGAACAATACCTTTATACAAAGCCAAGGGACCTTCTGTCTTCAAAAGGTGTTTGAGCACATCGCGCATACCATTTGGGTAAGTACCTTCGGGGGCTGCAAAATGAATATATGTAATAGTACAAAGGACTTCTGTTAAATTTATTAATTAAAATTTGCTTGGAGATTTATTTTTGATTCCCACATTTGCGTATATTTGAAATGCAAGTTCATGAATATCGTACCTGTTTGTAATCTGCTCTTTAAAACATCAGCGGGCATTCCGATAAGCCAATTTGATACACCGGCGCATCCACCAGCGAAGATAGTCCCTAAAAATGTGATATCCTTTCGACCATAATCCGTTAGATAATCCCTAATAGCTTCGTAAGTTAAAAAGTACAGGCCACTGGCTGGGACATCTGAAACAAATAAAAAATAAATGAAGCACAGAACTTTTAATCTATTTTACAGGAAATGGACTTCCTATTCATGGATGACGATATTTCATTCTTTCCTGGCTGATTAGTAGTGGCCATTAAGCGCCTAGTAATGCTGTGCGCAATTAATTAAAGTTAACTAAATATGCTCCTGTGGTTAGTGTTTCTGATTGCCACAACAGCCGGCCCTCAGGTGTCTTCGGGACATTGGCTTGAGGACACTGCTTGTCCTCGGCAATGTACATGCCGACTAGAGCACATGACTGAAAACGCCATTTACCGTTTTATAAAGGAAGGTATGGAAAAAGATAAGCCTGATGTGCCTGAAGCAGTTATCTTGGAGAGCAACGATGTAAATCAATACTCAAAAATAAATAATTAAGCTATCTGAAATTTCGTAGGTGTTATACGACGAAACATTCCACTTCGACGAGCGCGGTTTCTTAAAAAGTATTACTTGCATGGTCCAAACCGAAAGCAAAGTGCAAGAGCTTCTGGATCAAGTCCCAAAGGACGTGCAATCGATAACATTGTTGCAAGCATCCAGTTCAGGCAATAAATCATTCAAAACGAGTGATTTGATGGTCTTTGAAGAACTTGAAATCCTAGAAATTCAGAGCGAACAGAAGCTACCGAATGAAAACGACTGTTACTTCATTATTGAAATCGACGAGGCTCTGGATAAGCTGCAATATTTGAATTTAGAGCGGGTGATATTGAACAACTCGCATGAACGCTCGAAGAAGATTGAAGAAGAGGTGGTGATTTTTGAGATCGCACAGCGAACCGAAAACGGTCATCAGATAATCTTCGTGCAGAAGAAATCTGGTGAGAATATTCTTCCCTATAAATCTTACAAGGAGCGCATGAAATCTTCGGAAGGGCCTTTATTCATGGGTTTTCGTCAATTGACCTTGCTGAGAATATACGAATGCGAGCTTCATCACATTCACTGGGAAATGTTCGAAGGTTTGGAGAACCTGAATACATTGATACTAGAAAAAACGGAAATAAGATTTATATCGGATTTTGCCTTTTACGGCACACCAAATTTGAAGTCCCTATCATTAGCTTGGAATAATCTTCTCAGCATCCAAATAACAGATTTGGCCGGATTACTCGAACTGGAATATTTAGATCTGTCGCATAACAATTTCACGCAATTATCTGAACTCTCACTGCCTCCCTTTCCCAAATTAAAACTGGCTAACTTCGCAAGCAATCCCATCAAGGATGTGTTTCCAAACACGTTTGAAGTGATGAATACAACAGATTCTTTAATCTTGGGCGGTTTTGATCAACCTTTATCGCTCCAAGCAAACTCTTTTATCGGTCTGAGACTATTAAGAAGTCTAAAACTGTTACACCTCGATATTCCCTTATTTCAACGCGAAATTTTAAAAGGACTTGTTAATTTAAAGTCACTATTGTTGACTGGAAACATACCGGAGATTCAATACGATGCTTTTTTGGAAGTGGTCAATTTAGATACTCTGATATTAAGTTCGTGTAATTTGACCAAATTATCAGTGGACACTTTTATCGGATTATATAGACTAAGGACACTGGATTTGTCGAACAATAATTTAGAAACCTTACCGCCCGCTATATTTGACGACTTGAAAAGTATAACCGAGCTTTACTTGAGTGGAAACAAATTTCAACGTCTTCCTAGGGACATATTTAACAAGGTACCTGCTAAACTAATTCGCTTAAATAACAATCCTTGGCATTGTTCGTGTGACATGAGCGACTGGAAGCCATTAATAGTGAATAGAATTAAACAACTATCCATAAAGCCTTGCGACCGGCGTCTTGATAAAGGAATTGACTGCGACACTTCCAATAAGAAGTACTACATGTATGTTTTCGAAAACAGCGTTGCGCCCAAGTGTACGTTGCCAAGTAAATACAAGAACTGGAGCGTTTTTCACGTAATGAGGAAGCAATACAGATGTGCAGAATTCAAACCTAAACTAAAGAAGAAAACTTTAAAACTGAAAAAAGGCTTTTTGAACACTTTCCCTACTTCTTCAACCAATTCTGGCGAAGAAACCGACAACAATATTGAAGCAATGCTCAACCAGAACCCACAAGAAAACTTGAGACACACAAGAAACTTTCAAAAATATCAAAGACTTAGAAACAATAGTTTAAAAAGTAACAATCTTTCCATATGATTCAGATGTAAGCTATTATAACTCACTGCTGATAGATAAAGAAACCTTAATAAAAGTTTTCAGACTTAAAGTTTAAAGAAAAATATAGGTCTGTCTAAAATGTACCAAGCAAAAAAAATACTGAATAAATAAAAGCAAACCTCTGCATAATGTAGCTCCGGAACCACGATATATACTTCTCATTCCACCCTCTTTATAAAGCTTCTTGATAACATCAACAGGCCCATCATACTTCTTAACTTTAGCATCATGCTGTATTTGTAAAAGACATTTTATCCTTTCTCCTGGTGCCATAATTAAAGTAGTAAAGATCCCAGAGAAAGCACCAGCAGAAAAGTAATTCCAGTAAGTAAACTTTTGTGGATCTGAAGGGCCAAGTAATTGTTTGCCTACTTTGAACCCCATGAATGAAATGGCAAAGATAGGAGCAACACCCGCCAAAGGAGCACCCATTCCTTTGTAGAGTCCTTTGGGGCCTTCTTTTGTAATGGTCTTTTTAACACAGTCATACATTCCAGTATACAAAGGGGCTTCACCCGCTTGCGGTATTGGCATGGTTTGAAGTCGAACCTAAAAATGCTCTGGGTTATTGTGGTTCCGGAAAATATCGCATATTTTATACCTTCAGTGTATCAAATGGGTGCCCTACTAATACTGTGCATATTCCACCAAACCCTCCGCAGAGAAAATATTCTAAGGGGCCGTCACCCATTTTTTAAACTTCTTTCTTGGCAGTAACTACTTAAATATTTTAAGTGAAAATTTTAATTAAAATTCAAAGTATGTTTGCAGGTAATAAAATTTATATGAAATTTATATAAACTATACAGTTATTAACAACTTGCCACGCGCAATTTTCGTCCTCTTAAGCACGAGGAATTGATAACAAAAGTGTGATAGCGCTATCTTGATTCTTGTTCTTGGACCTCTGCAACGTTGCCATATTTGAACCGGTGCCTGGGCAACATTGGGCAATCAGCTGTGTAGAAAGATGTAATAATCCAACTCGACTGATAGGTAATCCATATAAAATATATAATGACTAAAGGATTTGTAATTTCCATTATTTTGAGGACATTTTATTCACGAACAAATGTTTAAAGTTTAAATAAAGATGATTTTGGTTTATCCACACATGCGCACTAAGCAACAACAATCACCAGCGCCATTTTCAGCGCCGACCAATCACAAAGCAGGAAACAATTGGCGCCTTCATTCACTGTCAGATTGAAAGCGTGTGTAATAGTGCTAAATACGAAAAGTAATAAATAATTCACTCTGGATTCAGTATTAGTTAGTTGTTCCCGTTGCTCCTGAATCCTGACTGGTTGCTAATTGATCCCGGGATTTGCCTGCCGCCGTTTAACAAATAACAGGTTAATTTATTCATTTTTTTTTCGTCGCCACCACTACTGCAGCATCATGCAACATGCAGCATTAAATTTCTTCCACTCCAATCTGCAATCTTTGCAATCGTTTTCACACCAATGATAATTCTTAAAGCCGGGTATGAATTCTGGCACAGAATCAGAAACAGGGAATGAGTACTCTGTGATAAAAAACGGCAAGCATCATCGACACATTTCTGATTGTGATAAGCCTTTAGAAATAGATGGTTCAACACTAGAACTTTGTAATAATAATTTACTTGTAATCAACACAAATAACAATGAGAACTTTATCTATAACGGTTACAAATTGTTGCCAAATGCCAAATACATACTTAAACCAAACGATATTTTGATCATTGGCTCTGATAAATACCATATATCCAATGCAAAGGCTGAGTTTGAATCTACATTAGAAGATACCAACATGAAGAATACAATCACTTCATTTTTTAAACCAATATCTACAAGAAATCTAGTCGAATCTCCATTTGCTTCTATAACTGGTTTCTGGGAGTGTGTCAACAACAGCTTATTAATTTTCACTCCTGATAATCAAAGTTCAAGTTCCAAAATAGCCGCATTTGATTTGGATGGTACTCTGATAAAGACAAAGAGTGGCAAGAAATATGCTGAAGATTACAGGGATTGGAAATTGGCTTACAACTCAACATATAAGGAACTTTTAGATTGTTATGACAAAGAGTATAAGTTGGTCATGTTCACCAATCAACTACCTCTTGATAACGACCTCGAAAAGCAGACCGAATTTAAGCAGAAAATCGAGGATATTTTCAAGATTATCAAACTTCCTATGCAAGTGTTTGCGGCGACCAAAAAGGACATCTATAGAAAGCCATGTCCTGGTATGTGGCAAGCATTAGAGCACAAGAATGATGTGAAAATCAACCTGGAACATTCCTTCTTTGTTGGAGATGCTGCTGGAAGACCTAAAAGTGCCTCTAATACTAAAGACCATTCCTTTGCTGATCTTCTGTTTTCCAAAAATATTGGCCTACGGTTTTTGACTCCAGAAGAGTTCTTTTTGAAGGCCAGACACGTCAATCTCTCTCTGCCACAATTTAATCCCGAGATTCCTGAAGTCCCCATGCAAAACTTCAGTGTCTCTGACAAATCGGAAGTTGTCATAATGGTTGGGCCGCCTGGATCAGGAAAAAGCACATTTTGCGATCACTTTTTACTCGAGAAAGGTTACGTGCATGTTAACAGGGATACATTGGGCTCCTGGCAGAACTGCATAAAACTTGTGGAGGAGTCTTTGCAGAAAAAACTTCGTGTTGTTGTTGATAATACAAATAGAGATAAGCCTAGCAGAAAAAGATTTATAGACGTTGCGGTAAAATATAACGTTCCTTGTCGGTGCTTTGTTCTATGTGTGGACAAAAATCGCGCTCGACATAACAACAAGTTTAGGGAATTAATTAATAGCAAACATGCAGTGGTCAGTGAAATGATAATTCATTCTTTCTATAAGTATCTTGAAGATCCTTCTTTGGATGAGGGTTTTTCAGAGGTCGTAGTTGTTAACGTCGGTCCAATATTTAAGAACAATGAGCATCAAAAGTTGTACAATATGTACCTGTTAGATAAGTATAGTGTCTTGTCAAGTTCTTTGTGAAATAAAGGATATTTATTTGGGTATATTGGGAAGTTTAAGGAGTAAGGGTTTTGAATTCGGCTAGGTTTTTGTCGTTACATTATAACATTACAAGTTAAAAGATTTGATATGCGCGACGAATGTATTGATCCATCCGGTATAACCTACAATTTCTTTAACATTAGGTGGTAGATTATTGGGCCAAAGAACTGGTCTAGTCAAAACCTAAAGAAAAGTCGATTAAATAATATGAAATAATTAATGTAATCTCATGGATGTCATCTCCAAAAAATGGAAGTAGTGTATGAACTGTTTATCTTAAGAAATCTTTGTAGTTTATGCTAAAAATTCTGATCTGAATATAAAAGGCCAATACAATGAGCAGATTCCATTGGAAACTTCACACCTTCCCCAATCTACTGTGGTAAGACTCGTGAATTCTAGCGCAGATTGTAAAAATGCTATAATTTTAGCAAGAAGTTAAAGAGGAGCTTTAAAAAGGGTTGTTACATCATAAAGTGTTTAACCTACAACCACTTTATGAACTCAAATTATGCAGCTGATGTATTTATGGAGCCATTATTTTGGTTTGTTGATAATTTTACATATGCAATAGGGCCAGTAAGCAAATGACCATCCTGTTAACCACCATGTAAACTAATAGTCTCAAATTTAAGTTCTTTGTAGTAGCTGTTGTTATTTTAACAGCATCTGTTGTGTTCATAGCCTATTGGCTAGGTCTTCCTTATTGGATAAACAGGAATCCAGTTCTCTGTGTTATTTTAGTAGTAATTGGCAACTGGTTGCTTATTAATGTTGTTTTTCATTATTACATGGCTGTTGTGACACATCCAGGATTTCCTCCCCAAGTAAAGCATAGTTTTTATTTTTTTTAATGAAATCAATTGATTCATGTTTAAGGGAGAATTAATCACAGAGGCTGTTAGTATATGTAAGAAATGTATTTCTCCAAAACCACCAAGAACTCATCACTGTTCAGTGTGTAATAGGTGTATTTTAAAAATGGATCATCATTGCCGTATCCTTGCCGCATTTTCTATTCTTATTGTACTTGAATTAGGTAATAATTCCTTAACAATGTTAAAGCTTGGTTGAATAATTGCGTAGGATATAAAAATCACCGGTACTTCTTTCTTTATATGGTCTACATGGTGACAGGGGTTGTATTCTTAATAATTTTCGGTGCAGAATTAGCGTACGAAGAAATTTGGTCGACACAGTATTTATTGGATGACCCTGAATTGGAGGGACATTCTGTAAGGTTTAATAAAACAGGCGCCATGATAATAATTGCAAGTTCATTTTGCAAATGAAGAGAATTGAGAATAAATCGTTGACTTTTAGCCCGAAACTTTGTATTCGAATACGAACGGGCCAGTAACAGATAACATGGAGAATCAGCAAGAGGCAAATGCAAGTATGGCACTTTGGAGAAGGCGTGCTGTAATTTACATGGCACTCCTAAACTGTGGTACAAACCCTTTATATCATTAGGGACCACACACTGAAATTTGATTTAAGGTGTTCTAGTAGCGCTCGGTTCTTTAGCTGTGTGGCATTCCAAGTTGATAAGTAGAGGCGAAACGAGCATTGAAGCTAATATCAATAAGTCCGAAACTACTAGATTAGCAGCTATGGGCCGTACATACTTTAACCCGTACGATTTCGGCTCTCGGAAAAATTGGAGATTATTTCTTGGGTTGAGCAAAGGACGGACGTGGTGGAGGTACGTATTGTTACCCTCAGGGCACGGACCTATCGGCGATGGACTCATTTGGCACACGATTAACGATGACGACTATTTGGACGGGTGGCCTTAAATACTCGATGATGAATCTCAATCTTATTTATTAACAAAGTTTTAAGTAAAAAAAATATGCCACAGGTATGTGTAAACTCAGCAATGTATGTGTGCATACTTGAAGCATCCGATCGCAAAGTGCGAATTATACGAACGCAAGTATTTTGTGCACGCGAAGCGGAATTAATTCTGGTAGCTTCGCCAAACTACGTTCGTTATCCAGTCGACGTACGATGACACTCGGGTATATACAGCAGGTGTATCTTTTATGCCACAGCCTCTTCCAAATGATGTCACTCCTATAATGTAAAAGACGCATTGATTACTATCTTTGGTAACTTGCAACGGCCCTCCGGAATCTCCCTGCAAATAAATTTTTTTGTCAAAACTATGAGATGTTGTGAATTATTGTCCGCAACTTGACAAGTATCCTTCCCTCCTTTGAGGTCTCCTGCGCACATCATACTGCTGCTAATTCCACTTGGTAATCCGGTACTGCCTGGTGGGTATGTGCGATCGCAATTATCATTGCGAAAAATATTCAATGCCACCTTCAATAACCTATCACTGGTAACCCCAGCTAAAATAGTTTCGATATGTTTGAAACGACAAAAAAACATTTGTACATTTAACATTTTCTACTCGCTTAATATTACATTCTTAGAACTTGTTTGTGTCCGCTAATAACCAAATATGTAAATAGGGAATGCAATTGAGCGAGTATAAAACTGTGTTTAAATGTTTGCCATAATCACCATTTTCCACTTTTCCCCATCCTGTCGCAACAGCAGTGTTTGGCATTCTATTGTCGCCATTGGACCATAAACAGGCCGGTCGAATCCTGTTACTAAAAATGATATTCCGCTCGAGCCTGAACAAACCGATATCATCGTATTTCTGCGTGGACCGATAATTAGGGTGCTTGATGATACGTTCGATATTAATGTCGATGGAGTTCTCTTCAAAAGCTGAATTGAGCAAATTAGTCGCACCTAAACGGACTTTTACAGGAGGTCCACTAAGTTCAAGCAATGTTATTTAAAATGCATTGCCTAATTTTGCAAATACTCACTAGTCTCGAGTATAGGTACAATGTCCCGCTGTTAACACGAATCTTTCACTAATCAAGGTCCCGCCGCAGAGCCAATAGTATCCATTATCAGCGTTTCTGTAACCAACCGCTGCCTAAAAGTGAGCACCGTCAATTACTTGCACCAGAATATTCAACCGATGTAAGTATACCATGTGTGGAAACTCTCCAATCAGCGCTGGCTTCCCGCCGACAATCAACGGGATGCTATCAAAATCGCATTTAGTCACGTTTATGGTCGCCGGGACGCCGTGAACATCCAAGGGAAGGAATTGTAGTTCCTTTATTAAGTACTGACTGTACTCTTCGCACTCTAAAAACTTTTCCCGTCCGATTCTGAAGGTAACACTTAATAACACTTACTTTGTTCCGCAATGCTTTTCGGCCTGCTGTCATAGTTATCCTCTGGATACACTAGATCGGGAATCGAACTGCTAGTCGAATATTCTATATTCAAAAACGAGTTTTCGTTAGCTTCAATTTGGCCTAAAACATACGTTTGAGGGCAGCGCTTAAAAGCAATAGTTTAGGGAATGCCTTCGCAGCAAACGATCGGAATTCCGTTCAGTTTCCCGCAGATTGTTGGTGTGATGCCAATGTCAGCGTACCTCTTGGCCTGAGGACAGTCCGTCGATAATTTGCAAAGTCCCGAGAAGCCTGTGTGCTCAATTCTGCAAACATCTCCCACTGAAATTTAAATATTGGTTTGAGGAACGGCATAGTGCGGATCGCGAGATCGATGAAGTCCCCGAAAAAAAAAACGAAGCTTACCTTGTCCTCTGGTGCCAGTAATTACCAGAAAGACCAAATAAAACAACTTGCTGTACATCCTCGCAGTAACGATAATGTTTTCACTTTCGTCTTTAATTGGTAGCGACACCTAAACAAACAAGTTACCACATTCGACTACTTAAACGGCAGAGCGCCCCGTTGATTTTAGTTTTTGCTTTGTTCACTATACTGGATAAATACCAGATACTCATTGTGCCAGTGTCACAGCACACACACACGGTCTTGTACCCGACCACTTAAATTAGTTAAATTGCCTGTTTAATTGAAACGCTAATTGCCAGCACTTAGAAAGTTAAGCAAAGACGGTCCTAAAGCGAAATGCGTTGATTGTTTTTCGTATTATGCTAGGAAATTCGCTGGCCAATGAAAAGGAATGTACCGTGACGCACACGCGTTTAATAATTAATTCGCTGTATAATGTATAACCGGTCTCAAGGTAAATATGTATAAATAATGACCACAATGAATCGATATCGCAAAACAGAAAGCGTCATTCCATTGAATTGTGGTCTTTGATAAAATAAGCATTAATTAAGATCATTCTAATGTTCTCATTGTCTCAATCGGCCAATTAATGCGCGGCTCTTATTTGGGCCAATAAAAATTAATGGAAAACAACAAACGGTTTTAGTTCTATAGTTTTTATTTTTGGGAAATCCCCATATTTTTTAAACCTCCATTAAGCGACTCAGCAGATTAACTTTTATAAGTATTGCGTCTCCGATACAAGTAGCAAACTGTTTAATTATTCTAAGAAATTTAATTACTGAACAACACGTTATAATGTAGGACGCTAGGTAATTAAGAACAATGTCAATGCCAAGGACTTATAATAGTTCTATGCTGTTTTTTTAAACATATATGTATATGAAGAAAAAAACAATTAAGATAAAATCGTTTATAAATTCAATTCATTTTTCGTAAAGGTTTTGCATTTACATTCTTCAGTTGTCACGGTGATATTTATTGCTGTAAACATTTCTGCGTGAACTGAACAAATAAAAGTCTTGCAAAGCTTGCTGCGGTTGCGCTTCTGGTCTCTTGTTTTTATGCAAAGCGTTCTCGAAAGTGTTCTCAAGCAATTTTGGAATTTCCTTGTAGATTTAATCGCAGTTCAGCGTATTTGAATTCCCCACAACTGACGCGACCACAAAAGCTGTGCGCGGCATAAATAATCAACTCGCGTTATAAGAAGATACCATAAACGAGTGTGCGCACGTTTTATAAAGACGTACACTCAAAAGTGCAATTCGATCCCGAGTCATTCAAGCGAGTGAGTCGAGTCATTACCGTTTAACATCGCATATTTCCTGTACCCCTAAAAGTTTAGTTCCTATAGGCTTGAACGCAAAACTAGTGTTTAAAAGTTCAAATCAAGAAATACAGTTAGTACTGCAAAATGGTAAGTGCGGCATAACTCAAGAATTATACATTCCGCGAGTGTTTAACATCTCGTTCTTTGCGTTATCAATCCGGGGTCAATAAGTCATCCGATTTTACAAATTCACATTTTCTCCGTACAGAAATTATTCGCCGTTTTGTTGGTCGTCATTATTGGTATGGCATCTGCGCAACCGCAACGTCCCAGTTACGCCGGAAGTCGTCCTGTGGGTTACCCCGAGTTGGCTAACCGTTTTAAGGACCCTAACGCGACAGAGGAACCAGTCACGCAAACCAATTTGAACAATCGAATTGGAGAAGATGGCAGCACGATATTCACGCCAGTAGATGCTCGTGGAGATGCATATCTGGTCGATAGACTGAATCAATGGCCCAGGGAACACAGGCCCTTCTGGTTACTCAACGCAGGATCCATTGAAGCAGCCAGAAACCCAGCAGCCAATCCTCAACAGCCACTTCAAAATCCGCTCGAAAATAGGAATAGTTTTCAAGGAAACGTTCCGGAGACTTTAACGATTAAGCCCACTCACCATCGGAACACGTTCCTTTCATCTTCCATAAATAATAATAATTGAGCTCATGTTCTTGAATAAATTAAACACTCTCCTAAAATTATTATTTTTATTTTTACAGTGTATTATACAGAGTATGATGAGGCTTAGCGAAAGCGACAATGTACTTTATGAAAACATAACGAATAAATGAAATTCATGTAACAACAATGAAAAGAATGGCCCAAGCACTTATTCACACTTAAATTATAATAATTAACAAGAAAAGTCTCATACTTTTTGCTAAACGTAATAACAGTAATTTTTTTCGAGATTTAATTGCCCCTAATTTCTTTGTATAAATAAATATGCGTCAATAAATAAACTAATAAATAAACAACGCGATTGCAAAGTTAAATTTCCAGAGCGAAAACGGTGCGTGATTAATAGAGGGCCAAATCCCTAGATGGTAAATGTGTTGAGGATGCTGGCGTGGGATTGAAGCTCCCTATTAAGCCACGCAATCGCGGGCCTCTCTGATAATCCTAGATGCAATCTTACTTAGCTCATACAATTTCAATATCAATATACATCAATACAATTTAATTTGGAGCAAGTCGTTCGTTAATTGGTTATTAAAGGTTTAACGAGTGAACTTATTAGATTTCGCTAGATTGGACGACATTTAGTGAAAACGCGGCGAGTGTCTCGCTCTTTTTGCCAATCGCTTTGGCCTGGTACTGGCCAATATCATTCGAATCGCATGATACAATTTGTAACGAATATCGTTTACGGTCGGCTATGAACCTATATTTGGCGCTGTTCTCCTTTATCAGTTTGCCGTCTTTGAGCCAATTCACTTGCAACGGTTCGTCTTCGGTTTCGGCCTCAAAAGAGGCCAATTCACCTTCGGACACTGTAGCAGATGTTGGGAATGTTTTGAATATTGGGCTCTTGATTGGTTCCCCTGGTACTTGAACGTTTATTGTACAGCTGCTGAAACTCTCGCCGACGTCATTGAAGGCTTCGCAAGTATAGGCTCCCGAGTCTTCCGGGAAGATCTCCGCTATTTCCAATTTGTAGATGTTCGCTTCGTTTGTGTATTGGAAGTCCTTGCTAGGTTTAATTTCTTTATTGTTGTGTAACCAAATAACGTCGAATTTATCACTGCCGATTATTCTGCATGAGAGCGTCACTGGCTCGCCATCCTTGACAAAGGCAGACTGAAGATGACTTACGATTCTGGGAGGCTTATCGTCTGCTGATTTCTTCTTGCCGTTCGTCATGTTGGCCATTGCTAAATGAATGCATGTTAATATACGTTAAATTGCTATTTGTTGGGCGAGCCACGAAAGCGGGACTTTCTCGAGCTTTCGGCATGCACTGATCATTTCTGGAAGCTCGAAAAATTGCTTCCATGGCTGGTAAACACAATATTTTTTTATCCTTTACTCACTATATAAGCGGTCATTTATGAAAGTGAAATAAGTCTACTTGTTTATACATCGAAATATTTAAGGATTTGCATTTGAATTATGTAATTTAACGATAGAAGCTCTGATTGGTTGGGTTTCGTAGGTAGCTGCGTTTATTGGTTCAAATTATATCACGTGAAACTACCTTATTAACATTACATTACTTGTAACTGCGTAAAGAGACTATTAGTTTAAAAATATAGACTAACGTTAATTAATTCGGGTAATGTTTTTAACGCTTTCGTAATCTCTTCAATTTTATTTTGAGATAGTAATGAAAATATGTAGCTTATTAAAATTAGCCTGAACTTAATTTTCCCAAAAGTGGACTTATTTCACTATCTAAAACGGCTCATATGAAAACTTTATCTTCGAGGTTGCGCATGTCAATTGAAAATGTGACTTTAATGCTTTAGTCCTACTTCCTTGACCTTGGCCAGTAAGTGAAATTTTCAAGAAATCAAGATGGCGTCAATAATTATGAGTTAATATTGAATTATAGCATTTTACTTGATTTATTTAGTGAAGTGTAAAGTTATTATGAAAGTTGAAGTTATTTAGAATCATGCTTACGTTTTACTGTGAGTTTGCAACTTGTTTCCACGCTGCCAATCGAGTTGGTCGCCTTACAAACATATTCGCCTGCATCTTCAGGGTAAACTTCATTTATTGTTAACGTGGCAATGCCGTGCTTATATTTGAGGTCAATGACTTCTGAAGAGCTTAAAGTCTGCAAAGAAATATTTTTTGTACCATTTTTAGAATTAAAGTGTCAATAATGAAAATACTTTTTGGTTTTTAGTCCAAACAATTTGCGGTTCGGGATCGCCCTTGACGTTGCAAGATAGAGAAAGTGTTTCACCATCAGCTATCGTCACATCTCGGAGTTCCTTTGAAAATTTGGGAGCACACATGGTCGAATCAGGTGGTACTGGAATCAGATCAACTAATAATGTGAGTAAACCTTAAGTTTTACCATAGCATACATGCTAGTTCCTTTGTTGAATTTCGTGATCGGTTTGGACTACCGGTACCCGTCGAATCTAATCGTCCACCGTATCTTTTTGGGGATCTGTCGTTAACGTTCAAACTTGAGTTTGAAGATGATAGATTTAAGCTATTCGGCCTTTGCTGGGGTGGGTTCTGCGTAACGTTCCTTCGAATAGTCACGGGAACTGGGGCAGGTTTAATCGGCTGTTCAATATATTTGCGGTCACCGGAATATAAAAATTTGTGCGCCAGTTGACTCTGTTCCGCGGTTTCATTGTCACCCTCCACGATGACGACACAGCTCGTTTGGTCTTCGCCGTGTTTATTATTGGCCACACAAGTGTATCTTCCTGAATCGGATGGCCTGCATCCGACAATTTCCATGGTGATCACACCATCCGAATGCGACATCGAATATTCATATTTGCTAAGCTCGCGTTTGTCTTTGAACCATTTGACTGTGGGGAATGGCTTGCCGCTGAGGCAACAAAGTAGTTTACAAGTGTCCCTCTCTTGCATGACACGAGGACGTAGAAGGAAAGTGAAGCTCGGTGCGCATTCTTGCTCTTCCTGCCAGTAAGTGTACGGTAGTGGATCTCGCCTGCGGATCGGTTGTGTGTCTGGCTTGTATTCAGGTGTGACCGTAGGTAGAGCTATTAAGGGTTAAGATAAGATTTTGATCAATTAAAGAATTTAGGAACTTACGTTGAACGTTTAAGAAAACGACCTCTTCCTTGGAACCGTAGTGATTCTCAGCCCTAATTATGTATTCTCCGCGATCTTCCAATTTGGATCTGTTAATCACGAAGTAATAATCGTCACCAATATATCGTTTCATGTATTTAACGCTTTGCCTAAGCTCTTGGTTATTGTGGTACCAGCTAAGCGTAGGAGCAGCTGTGCCAATAACCCTGCAGTAGAATTTAACACTTTGTCCTTCGTAACAGAATGCGCTTTGCGGTCTGATAACGAATCTTGGCGCTGCTTGTCGACGGTCAAAGTAGGAGTCGTATATTTTATATTTTTCCATAAGTAATTTTCGCAGTGATGAGTAGTTGGAAAGGCGTCCGATGGGCAATGTGAATGAATCCCAGTTATCATATTTGGAGCGAATTTTGTCGCGCAATTTAAGATATCTACTTTGGTCAATGACTTTGTTTCTGGCGCTGTGATCTCCGGTAAGCCAAGAGTGTACCAAACACTCCTGAGCAGTCATACGCTTTTCTCTGTTCTTCAGTAGCAACCTTCGAATGAAATCTTTACCTTCCTCCGAAACGTTCATGAATGCTTCCTCATCAAAGTCCCAATCACAAGCCTTTACGTTTTTGAGTGTATCAATGTCGTTCTCCCCTGCAAACGGTGAGAGCCCGCTTAGCAGGACATAAGCGAGTACACCTACTGCCCACATATCAGTGTAAAAGCCTACGGGTTCCCGTTCGACGATTTCTGGAGCTGCGAATTCTGCAGTACCCGTGGATATCTTAACAACTTCATTCGGATCTAATTTAGTGGCTAGTCCAAAGTCTATGAGCTTAATGTTAGTGCCTTTGCGGGTCTGGCACATTATATTTTCGGGCTTGATATCTAAATGTATAATGTTCTTCTCGTGCATGTGTTTGATGGATTCGCAGATTTGACGCATGTAGTTGATTACTTCAGCTTCGGACATTTGGTAACCTTCAGCTGTGATGCGCTCAAATAGTTCTCCGCCACTTAAGCTGCAAGTAAAGATATTAGAAATAATTGACACCACTAGAAAAGAAATTAAGCTTACAATTCATAAATGAGGACCATTTCGTCATCGTCCTCGAACGCGTCGTGCAAATTAATAAGTTTTTGGTGATGCAGTTGATTCATTATATCAATTTCTTTACGTATCAATTCCTTCTCCATGACATGTGAAACGGGTATAAATTTGGCAGCGAAAATATTTCCTGTTTTGCGTTCTCGGCATCTGTGGACAACTCCAAATGCTCCAGTTCCAATTTCTTCCAGGATATCGTAATCATCGTATACGCTTCTATTTTTGATTTCAACGGGTTGTGGCACATATTTGGAATAAATGTCGAAAACATATGAATCGTAATCTTTAATCGGTTCCTTATGCGACTCTCTGATCTTTTTGCCATTTTCGTCCAATTCGTACTTTCTCCTAACTTCCTTCTTCTTACCGGTGCCTTTGGTCGTCACTAACGTGCTGATTTCTGATGGATCTGAGCGACCGTAAATATTTTCTGCGTATACCCTGAATTCGTATTGATGGCCCGGTGTTAATCCACTGATTGCCATGCTGTTGATTCTTGTGTTACCAACTCGCAACCAAGTTTGGAGTTGATGCTCGCGTTTTTCGACGAGGTAGTTTGTGATATTACTGCCGCCATCCCATAAAGGCGCTTTCCACGAAAGAGCCAGAGAGTCTGTGCCAATATTTTCAACCACGGGGAATCTTGGTGGATCCGGCCGGTCACTAATTTGGACCTTAATAATTGCGGAGTCTTGTCCAAGATCGTTTTCTGCGCTGATTCTGTATGGACCACTGTCCAGTTTGCTGCCGTCGCGAATAGTAAGGATGGCGTGTCGATCTTTGACTTCCACGTGATAGTGACCACCGGATTCGATGACTTCGCCTTCTCTGACCCAGGTGATACGGGGCTTGGGATGGCCTGTGAATGGAATCTTGATGATAACATTTTCCCCATTATCGAAGAATGCGGTATCTCTGAATCTTGGTGGAATGTTCAATTTCGGCGGTGCTAGAAAAGCAAAGTATAATTCTGAAAACTTTTGCAGTGTGCATCATTAACTTACTCATGATTATCAATTCAGCTCTAGTAGATTTTACTCCTCCTTTATTAACTGCTCTGCAGACGTACTCATCAGCGTCTTCACCGAAGACGTCGTTGATGGTCAAGTGATAATCGTCTCCTTCGTTATAAATATGATATCTCGAACCACTGGTAATTTCTCTTGCACCCTTGTACCAAGTAATCGTTGGTTTGGGATTGCCAGTGATAGTGCATTGGAACTTGGCATTGTGATTTTGAATGCATTGAGCATTCTTCAAGGGCGAAATAATTTCGGGAGGAGTTGCTGCCATTGGGTCAACAATCTTTACAGAAGATGAGGCAGATGAAGGCTCAGATAGACCAGCAATATTTTGAGCGAATACGCGGAACTCGTATTGACGACCCTCGATGAGATTTGAGATATTAATTTGCGTT
Source organism: Cypha longicornis (assembly GCA_030264615.1). Classification (NCBI taxonomy): domain Eukaryota; kingdom Metazoa; phylum Arthropoda; class Insecta; order Coleoptera; family Staphylinidae; genus Cypha; species Cypha longicornis. The sequence goes on from JARJDY010013188.1 coordinate 24,875, forward strand.
GGTAAGCAAATGGATATATTGACCCTTTGCCAGGCGTTGCTTCCAACTTCGCGTTTGTCGATCCAGTACCCTTGGACGCGAGCTCCTCCGTCCTTTTCTGGTTTGGTCCATTCCAGATTAACGAAGTCGCCTCCGATTTGCGTTACTTTTGGTACACCGGGTGGCGACGGAGGATCGAATGGAGCCTTAGCACGGACAGGATTCACTCCTTCTAGAGGAGGTCCCATACCGTTATCATTAACGGCCATTACCCTGAACAAATATTCCTGTCCTTCGGTTAAACCTTGGACCATAAAGTTGGTATCCTTAACAGATGAAGCAATAGTAATCCAGTGCGCCAACGAAATGTCCTTGCGTTCCACAACGTAGTGAGTGATACGCAATCCTCCGTCGTAACTTGGTGGCTTCCAGCTTAAAGAGCAGGTGTGCTTGGTAATGTCGGTGGCTTCAAGAGGTCCATTTGGCGGTCCTGGTAGTCCCGTAATGTAAACAGTTAAGTTTCCGGATGCAGATCCACTATCATTCTTAATATTAAGTGTGTAGTTGCCCGCATCCTCTTTTCTGATCCCCTTGATAAAGATGATTATATAATCATCGAAAACAGTGTATTTGATATGTTCGGATTCTTCCACTTTATGACCACCTTTAGTAAGTGTAACGTCTAATGGCTGATCACCAGAATAGAAAATTTTGATCTTCGTGTTATCATTTTCTGGTAAGTAAAGTTCATTTGGCATACGATCAATGCGAGGTGGCGAACCTATTTTAACGCGAGCGTTAGTTGTAACGGATCCCATCGCGTTACTAGCTTCGCAAGTGAAATCACCTTCGTCAATACTAAGCACGTCGGAGACATAAAGAATTGCGACATTTCCCTTAGTTTCAAATCGGTAGCGACCAGACATGGCAATTTCGCGGCCATTCCTTAACCAACGGTACGTCGGTACAGGTTTTCCACCAGCCTCGCATTCCAGCACCAATGTTTTACCAAGTGGAACGGCGGTGTTACTCAGTGGTCTAATCCAGGTTGGTTTCTCGCCTCCTTGTACTTCACATACCTTTACGGGTGTAGTACAGGCGCTTGGTTCGCTCCTACCAGCTGCATTAACAGCGAAAATGCGGAACTCATAATCGTTCCGCTCAATTAAGTTCATTACAGTATAATTGGTGTCGGTGACATTGTAGTCGTTACATTTGGTCCAAATTGGACTTCCAATTTCCCGTTTCTCAATGACGTAGCCGGTAATTTTCGAGCCTCCGTCACTTGATGGAACAGACCAAGTAAGGTCCACATAGCTCTTACCAACTTTAACCACTTTAGGAGCACCTGGTGGTGCCGGAACATTGAACTTTCCTTTCAGTTTGAATCTTGCGGATGAAGCTGACGGTTTACTCAAACCAGCTGCATTCTTAGCGCGAACCCTAAATTCGTATTCGTTACCCGTAATCATGTTGTACAGATCAAAGTGGTTGTCCTTAATTAGATAATCGCTAGCGCTAGTCCAACCGGAATCGGAAACATCTCGATATTCCAACTTATATCCCTGAATCCTGGATCCACCATCGTTGTTTGGTCTGTCCCATACAAGTTTGATAGTACTGGAATCCCAGTCAGTGACGCGAGGTGCTCCTGGTGCATCAGGAACAGTAAATGGAAATTTGGCAGTAATAGGCTCGTCCAATTCTAAAGGTTCACTGATGCCATACTGATTTTCAGCGCGTATTCTAAAGTTATAGCGCTTATTAGCTTCCAAACTCATGACATCATAATGGGTGTTCCTAACGAAACTGCTGGCTTTAACCCAGATGCCAGATGGCTCGTATTTCTCTACAATGTAATTGGTTATTGGTGAGCCACCATCATCAAGTGGTGCTCTCCATGCGAGCGAGCACGTGTCAGGAGTTATGTCTGAGACATCGAGTGGTCCTTGAGGACGTCCTGGTTTGTCAACCACAAGTACTCTGCAGGAAGCAGAATCAGATCCAACATTGTTTGTTAGTTTGATGGTATAGCTTCCGCTATCGGTGCGCTTCGCCTTGTTGTTTGTAAAGACAGAGGAAATATCAGAAGTCTCAAACTTAATGCGATGATCTGCAGTGATTTCGTCGCCATTGATGGTCCAGTATTCCTTAGGTCTAGGTGAAGCCACGAAAGGTACGGTTATCTTAAATTCTTCTCCTGCTATTACAATCATGTCGCGGATGCTCAGATCAGATGTGATCTTTGGAGCTGAAGGCGGTGCTCTGCACATTATGATATCGGATGCAGGACTCCATGGGCCATGGCCAGCTGCGTTCACGGCAGCAACCCGGAATTCGTATTCATGATTTTCCAGTAGATTAATCACCTTGTGTGATAACTCGGGGACCAAGGCATGAGATGCTTTAGTCCATTTATCTTCCGTTTTAAGACGTTTCTCAATGATGTAGCCAGTTATTGGTGAACCACCATCGTGACGCGGTTTCGACCATTGAATTGTAATGGAATCCTCGGTCGTTTCAATACCTCTAGGAGATCCCGGAGCTCCGGGAACATCGAATGGATGCCTGGCTCTTATTGGTTCTGCAGTCACGGCAGGTTCGGATTGACCATATTGATTTTCGGCGAATACCCTGAATTCGTATTCTTTGCCCAGTGTCAAGTTTCGAATTCTTACAAACGGTACAGTAATGTAACTAGTGACCTTTGACCACGTTGATGTTCGTGCTTCTTTCTTTTCAACTACATAATTTGTTATGTCTGCTCCTCCATTATCTTTTGGTGGTTGCCAATAAAGTGTTAAAGCGTCGCCCGCAAATTCATCTGCTCTTAAATTTTCTGGCTTGCCTGGGCGATCTAAGACGCGCACATTGATGGTGGCTGTATCAAAGCCAGACGGGTTCTTCAATTGCAGTCTGTACTGACCTGAATCAGTGCGCTTCGAGTTCTTCACAATAATGCTGGCGTAGTCATCGGCCAATTGAGGGAATACTCGTCCATCTGACTCATCGAGAACTTTGTCGTTAGCGAACCAGGAAGCCACAGGTTTCGGAAAGCCAACGTATGGTACGTGAATACTAAAGTCTTCTCCCGCTCTAACGGTTATGTCTCGAACGTTGCCCAAATCCATGCACGGCTTATTCGGTTGCTCTTCAATTAGTATCATATTGCTTGGTTTGCTTGGCTCCGAATTGCCAACATCGTTAACAGCGATAACGCGGAATTGATATTCTTCACCTTCCTTCAGTTTCGGCACGGTATAAACTGTACCCGAAATCGGGATGCTGTTAACATCTGCCCAATCCTTATCATTCTTAGGTTTCTTTTGTAGCAAGTATCCCTTAATCTTAGCACCTCCGTCGTTCCTTGGAGGTCTCCAAGACAAAGTGACGCTATCTTTGGTAATACGATCGGCTTTGGGAGGTTCAGGCGCGTCAGGTTTAACTGTTAAATGTGTTAGTAAAAAAATATTCCGTGTTTTATTAATATACTCACATCTTTGGTAACCGGCCACTATGGGTTCCGTTGGTCTGCTTGGTTCGCCTGGACCAGCCTCGTTCACGGCTATAACTCTGAACTCGTATTTATTACCTTCTCTTAAATCTTGGATGGTATAGCTTGTGTTGGGCGTTGGATAATTATTAGCCTTAATCCATTCGCCTCCGCGTTCTCTCTTCTCCACGTAATAGCCAGTAATTGGTTTACCACCTGTTGAAGTGGGTGGGTTCCACTTGATGGTGCAACTAGATGGAGTGTAGCCAACCACGTTCGGTTGACTCGGCGGACCTGGTGGATCAAATGGACTCTTAGCAATAACTGGTTTACCTTCGAGTGGTTCCGAGACACCGTAGATATTTTCCGCTCTCACGCGGAATACGTATTTTTTCCCTTCAGTAAGTCCGCGAACAACGAATGAGGTTTTCGGACAAAAACCTGGACAAGGCCTCCAACTGTCGGTGCCGAATTCGCTAACTTCAACGATGTAGTTAGTGATATCACCGCCACCATCATCGTCGGGCGGGTTCCATGATAACGCAACCGTTTCTTGCGTAGTTTCCGTGTACTGCAACGGTCCTTTTGGCATTCCCGGCTTGTCGACCACGATCACTTCAATATCGGCTGAATCAGTTCCATATTCATTCTTTGCTGTTACCGTATATTTAGCCGAATCATCGCGGTTAGACGATTCGATTCTTAGACAAGTGTGCTCGCTGTTTGATTGAGTCTAACATTGAAATGGAAAAGGGAAAACGTTATTTTTCGAATAAAAAAAAAAAAATCTGGATATTTCTTACAGATACTCGGTTAGATTCCGGAATAACAGAATTGTTCTTCTTCCATTCGATTTTCGGAATTGGTGCTCCAGAAAGAGGTATATCGACATTAACTGGCTCACCAGCGCGAACTTTAATCTTACGTCCAAATAGAGCATCCAAATGAAGTCTTGGCTTTTCCTTCATAGGCTTAGCAATAAATACGTTGGATGTATCGCTAGGTTTACCAGGACCAGCTGCATTTACAGCTGTTACTCTGTACTCATATTGATGGCCTTCTTGAACTTTGTCGTCGAAAAATTCTTGACCTCTTACAGGCTCTCTGGTCACTTTTACCCAACGGCCAGTTTGCCGATCTCTTCTTTCAACATCGTAGCCAACGATTGGTGATCCCCCGTTGCTTATAGGTGCACTCCATTTAATCTTAATGTGGTCTTTGTCACTGTCCACCAGCTCTGGTTTTCCGGGCTTTCCGGGTACATCATATTGGTTCTTAGCAACCACAGGCTTTTCTGTTTGGAGAGGTTCGGAGCGACCTTGCAAATTTTCAGCTAGAACTCTGAATTCGTATTTTGTTCCTTCAATCAGTCGCGGTACCACTGCGTGTGTGTTCTTAGGATTGACATAATTAACAGCCGGCACCCAGCCTCCGCCGTGGGTCAAGTCGCGCTTCTCTATTACGTAACCGCTGAAGAATGTAAGATTTAATTAGACTTGTTATGTTTTATGAAAATTGAGATTCACTTACGTTATTTCACTGCCACCATTGTCCTTAGGAGGTTTCCAAGACAGGGTAACACTTTGAGCCGTAATCTCTTCATACTCCAGAGGTCCTTCTGGAGGCGCCGGGCGATCTGAAAATGTCTGGTGTTAAAGGCAAAGTTAAGCGAAAGGGGATATAAGTACCTAATACAATAACTTGGAACGATCCTTCATCCGTTCCAGAACTGTTCTTTAACATTAAGTGGTAAAGACCACTCTCGGATCTCTTGGCATTGACCGTATGGATAACTGTATGGTGACCTATTGATGTGACCGTTGTACGCTCGTCTGCGCATAAAGGCTTGTGATTGTTAGACCAAGTGACTTCCGGTGTCGGTTCACCAATAAAATCAATATCAATGTGTAAAATGAGCCCGGCTTTAATTCTGATGTCATTAAGAGGCGTCTTGATTTTAGGAGCCACTGCGAAAAGGCATTGCATAAAATACGAACGTCTTAAAAAAAAAAAATACTTACAATATCTGGCTTTGCATGTTACCACGTCACTTGGCTCAGATGGTTCGCTGTTGCCAGCGTTATTTTGCGCGATGATTCTAAATTCGTAATCTTGACCTTCTATTAAATCTGGTACTCTTGCGTTTGTCTTTCCGGCGGGAACATTGGCAGCATTGGTCCAATAAGGACTACCCTTTTCTTTCTTTTGAATGATGTATCCGGTAATAGGTGATCCTCCGTCACTCTTGGGAGCTGGCCATTCCAAGTCCACTCTATCTTTGTCCCAGTCGGTGACTTGTGGTTTACCTGGAGCACTGGGCTCATCGCATTCATTCTTAGCGATGATGCTTTTGGTCGTTTCTAAAGGCTCCGATTCGCCAACCGCGTTAACAGCTTTAACCCGGAAGTAATATTCCTTGCGGTGTATTAATCTTGTAACGTCATGGTGCGTGGATGTTGACATCCCTGCATCAGCCCAGGTACCTCTGGACACATCCATTTTTTCGATGACATAATGTAATATGGGAGAGCCACCGTCATCGAGGGGTACTTTCCAAGAAAGACGTGCACTTTCTTTGGTAACGTTACTTACTTCAAGTTGTGGTTGCGGAGGTCCGGGTTTATCAAGAACAAGTACATTTGCAGAGGCGGAGCATGTTCCCAAATCGTTTGTTAGTGTTAGTGTATATTTGCCAGCATCGGCTCGTACCGAGAATGGAATTTCAAATGTTACTTTACTGGTGGACACGAACATGTCAACTCTTTCAGATGCGTTTATTTCTTTACCGTTAAGAACCCATTGGGCTTTGGGTTTCGGTGATGCTTCAATAGGGATGTCCCAAGCAATACGGTTTCCAGCCTTCACAACCAAATCCTCCAAAAGAGATTTATTGAACACAGGAGCTTGGAATCGAGCTTTAGCAATAACGGGCATCGAAGCTTCGCTGGGATCACTAGGTCCACCTTTGTTAACAGCGATAACTCTGAATTCATATTCTTCTCCTTCATTTAGATTAGGAGCTGTGCCTTTTGTTTGATCTCCAGGAACTTCGCAAGCCTTTTCCCAATTTCCGTGTTTAGGTCTTTTCTCAATGATGTACTTCTCAATAGGTGCTCCTCCGTCTCGCTTAGGTGCAGTCCATTCCAAGTCGACATGATCTTTATCCCAGTCAGTGGGAACAGGTTGTCCAGGCTTATCCGGCTTAGCATATGGATCTTTAACGGTTATGCTTTCAGATGTAGTCAAGGGAGTAGATTCACCTTGTTTATTAACAGCACATACGCGGAATTTGTAATCGTGCCCTTCCGATAAATGATCGACTCGCATATTTGTTCCCAAAGCTTCTCCTACTGGAAGCCATCGCCCATTCTCCAGATCCTGCTTCTCCACACAGTAATGTGTTATTTCTGATCCACCGTCATCTTTAGGAGGACGCCATTTCAGCGTCACGGACGATTTAGTTACGTCATCAGCCTTTAGTGGACCTTCTGGTGGTGACGGGATATCAAGAACGGTGACCTTCACGGTATGCGAGTCTCTGCCATTGATGTTCTTAACTATTAGTTGGTATGGGCCACTATCAGATCTTTTGGCATCCGTAATTCGCAATCTAGCCATGTAATCTTCGCTAGTAATTTTTATTCTGTCTGACGGTACCAAAATTGTAGCTTTGACTTCCCATTCCTTTGTCGGCGGCGGTTCTCCAATAACAGGCACATTAAACTCGAATGTCTGACCTGCCCGTATTTTGATGTCCAAAAATGCATTCCTGTCAATTTTGGGTGGTACTGAAATTAAATACAATTATTTTAAGATACGCAGAATTATATTGATTGTCTTACGATTCTTGGGTCGAGCGACGTGAATTTTGGATGTATCGCTTGGCTCTCCAGGGCCAGCTTTATTTACGGCTCTAATCCTGAACTCATAAGGCGTCCCTTCAATGAGATTTTTTACTTTACCAACAGTCACATCGCCTTCCACGTCGGCACACTTATCCCAGTTTGGATTAAATTTATCCCTCTTTTCAATAACATATCCAGTAATAGGTGATCCACCGTCAGTTTCTGGCTTCGCCCATGTGAGTTCAACGAAATCTCTGTCGTAATCTGTGATCTCGGGCACTCCAGGTTTGCCAGGTTCATCAAACGGATTCTTGGCCTCAATGGCTTGTGCGGTAGCTAACGGTTCCGATTTACCCTGTTTGTTTACAGCGCTCACTCGGAATTTGTATTTTTTGCCAGGAACCAGTCCATCCACTTCTAGATTAGTGGTAGGTCCATCTGTTTCACCAGCTGGTACCCAACGACCAGTGGCTTCGTCCATTTTTTCCACGACGTACTTTTCAACGGGTTGGCCACCATCATCAGTTGGCGGCCGCCAGTTAAGCTTACATCCTTTAGCATGGACGTTGGTGACTTGAAGAGGCCCGTTTGGCGGACTTGGTTTATCGAGCACTGTTACCTCGACTTCTGCAATGTCTTTGCCATTAATGTTTTCAGCAGTTATGGTGTATGTGCCAGATTCGGCTCGAGTAGCATTACGCACATTAAGTTTAGTTAAATATTCGCCGTGGTTAACTTTGGTTCTGTTATCGTTTTTAATTTCTTTTCCGGCCAAGAGCCATTTGGTCGTAGGCATGGGTTCACCCGATACTTTAACGTCAAAGTTGAAGTTCTGACCTGCTTTAATTCGAACTTCAATAAGATTCGTTCGATCGATCTTGGGTGCCAAATTGCGAGGTTTGGCAATAATTGTAGGCGTTTCGTTACTTGGGTCACCGGGGCCGGCTGCGTTTATAGCGCGCACCCTGAATTGATACGGTTGGCCTTCGATTAGGTCCGGCACTGTGGCTTTTAATTGATCCCCGGGCACTTCTGCCGCCTTTTCCCAATCTCCGAACTTGTCTTTCTTCTCGATGACATATCCAGTAATGGGTGAACCACCGTCGTCTTTCGGTGGGGTCCAAGCAAGGTCCACATGGTCTTTATCCCAATCAGTTGCTTTGAGATGACCGGGCGCTCCAGGCTCGTCAAACGGATTTTTAGCAATAATTGATTCCTTTGCTTCAAGTGGCTTTGATTCGCCTTCAGAATTAACAGCGGAAACCCTGAACTTATACTCTTTACCTGGCGTTAAGCCAGTCACCTCCATTGACGGTTCTGCGGACCGACCAGCTGGAACCCAACAACCCGTTTCCGGGTCCATTTTCTCGACTTGGTAATATTCGATTGGAGTTCCACCATCGTCCTTTGGCCGCTTCCATTTCAGCTTGCATCCGTGCTTGTTCACGTCCGAAATTTGCAAAGGACCTTCAGGAGGTGTTGGCTTATCAGTGACCGTTACAGTAACAGTATGCGTATCTTTTCCAGAACTGTTCGTGGCAGTCACATTGTATTCGCCCGAGTCTTCCCGCTTCACTGGGCGAATGACTAGTTTTGTATTGTAATCAACATTCGTGATATCAATTCTTTTATCATTGCTCATCTTAGATCCTTGGAATCTCCAGTCAACAGTTGGTGGTGGCTCGCCAATAATATTAGCATCGTATTTAAGAGTAGATCCTGCAGAAATTGTGATGTCGTGCAAGTGTCTACGATCGATGCGGGGCGCAAGGAATCTTGGTTTTGCTGTAAATGTCTTTCCCGGCTCTGAAGGCTCGCTAAGACCAGCTTTGTTTACCGCAACGACGCGGAACTGATATTCATTCCCTTCAATTAGGCCGTTTACGATGGCTGTTGGATTGGGACTTGTAGTTTCGAGTGCCTTTTCCCACATGGGACTGTATTTATCCTTCTTTTCAATAATGTAGCCTGTAATCGGGGAGCCTCCATCGGAAGGTGGTTCATTCCACTTAAGCTCAACATGATTTGCAGACCAGTCGACCGGTTCAGGAGCCCCAGGCTTGCTTGGTGTAGCTAATCATTAGTTAGAACAGTTAGTTAAGGGAGAAATATGAACAAAAATTACTTACTAAAGGGATCTCTAGCTACTATTGAACCTAAGGTCTCTAAGGGTTCAGATTCGCCTTCTTTATTAATTGCTTTGACTCTAAATTTGTATTCGTGACCAGGAGTTAAACCGTCTACTTTCATTTCTGGATTGTTTCCTAATGTTTTACCAACAGGAAGCCAAAGGCCATTTTCCGGATCGTACTTTTCCACGACGTATCCTTCAATCGGCTCACCTCCATCATCTTTGGGCTTCTTCCATTTGAGAGTGCAACCATCTTTGTGAATGTCTGTCACTTCAAGTGGTCCTTCTGGCTTTCCAGGCTTAGCTAATGGTTCACTAATGTAATACAGAACATTTGTACTTATACGGATACTTACAAATTACATTGATCTCAACTTCAGCGGTATCTTGACCATATTTATTCGTTGCCTGTATCTTGTAAACTCCAGTATCCTTACGTTCAGGTGTGTCGTTGTAGAATTTAGAATTGTACGGTTTGTCCTCGATTCGTATTCTCGTCGAAGCAATGGATTTATTATCTAAACTCCAAACGACGATGGGAGCAGGTTCACCCGCAATTTTAACATCGATGTAAATTGGTTCACCCTCCTTTACATTGATCGTGCGTAAGTTCTTTCTATCAATTTTGGGTGCCACTAAAAAGAATAGCTATGAGCGTAATTCAAGGAAATAATGAAATTGATTCTTACGTCTTCTAGGCTTAGTGATCACTGATTTAGATGCCTGGCTGGCTTCTCCAGGTCCCGCAGCATTCACTGCTCGAACTCTGAATTCATATTCAACGCCCTCGTCTAAATTTGCCGCGGTTCCCTTTGTATCATTCGGCCCAGTTTCGCCAGCTTTTGTCCATTTCGGTGAACCTTTTTCCCTCTTTTCAATAATGTATCCTGTGATTGGAGATCCACCATCATTAACTGGTGGGGTCCATCTTAGATCAACGTGATCCTTATCCCAATCTGCAACTTCAGGAGTTCCAGGTGCACCCGGTTCATCTGAAATTTAGATTTATCAAGACTGTTTTTTTAAAACAACTTCTGAAATTACCAAATGGATTTTTGGCGATAATGCTTTTGTCCGCTTCGAGCGGTTCCGACTCTCCTTCAGAATTGACGGCAGCTACCCTGAATTTGTACTCTTTACCTGGTTCCAAATTGTTCAGCTCTATCTTTGGTTCTTTTGATCTACCAGCTGAGACCCAACGACCGGTGTCCGGGTCCATTTTTTCAACTGCATAGAATTCAATAGGTACACCGCCATCGTCTGCAGGAGGATTCCACTTAAGAGTGCATCCCTCTTTGTGAATATCACTAATTTTAAGTGGTCCTTCCGGCTTGCTTGGTTTATCCAGTACCTTAATCTCAATAGAAGCTTCGTCTTTTCCGCAGGTATTTTCGGCTTTCAGTGTTAAGGTGCCAGTATGGCCGCGTTCTGCTGATTGGATTACCAACTTTGTCCTGTAGTCTTCTAAATCAATGTTAAGACCTTCAGCCTTTTCAAGTCGGGCTTTGTTAAGGAACCAAGATTTTGTTGGGGGTGGTTCTCCTGACACTTTAACGTCCAATCTAATTGTTTGGCCAGCTTTAACAGTGATGTCTTTAAGAGTGCTTCTATCAATTTTGGGAGCCACAAATCTGTCCTTAGCTGTCATAGTCTCTGATGCAGGTGAGGGCTTGCTTTCTCCGCCCTTGTTTACTGCTTTTACTCTGAACTGATACTTCTGACCTTCAATCAAATCTGGAACTTTAGCATCGGTTTTGTTTCCAGGCACTTCCATGACTTTAATCCATTTTGTGCCGCTGGGATCTTTCTTTTCAACTATGTAAGCAGTCACTGGCGCACCGCCATCATCTTTAGGTGGTGTCCATTTCAGATCTGCATGAGATCTGCTCCAATCCTTGAGTTCTGGCTTACCAGGTGCTTCAGGAGCTTTGTATGGGTTTTTAGCTGTTGTGGGTACATCCGTTATCAATGGTTCTGACTCGCCTTCGGAGTTAATTGCCTTTACTCGGAATTGGTAGTCCTTTCCTTCCGTTAGCCCTGAAACATCAGCTTCTGGCGTTTTAGTAGTTGTGACAGG
>JARJDY010013377.1:0-10875 GCA_030264615.1 Cypha longicornis
CTCTTTTGAGTCAATTTGGGCCTTTCTAATGACAACTGGTCAGTCTCTAAGTTCTATTTGACACTAACACTTTTATTTCATGTTCATTTGTACTTTTATCCTTCTTAGTGCGGCGAGCTCGTGTTTTGTCATTTGTAAGTACTTGTTTTCTAAGACCCACTTTAAGTCCTAAAGATTAATTTCTACTTTTTTCCTGAAAAAATAAATAGACATCTCCTCCGGTAAGATAGAGCTGTTAAAAGGAATAATCGTCTGAAATTTTTTTAACAGCTCATCTATACCTAGACTTAACAGATTTTATTGATTCCTTCCGTTAAAAAAAATCGTAATTACATTCTTCAGGACTTAAGGTGGGTCTAAGAACATAAATGTTATCATATTATGAAGAAATGATCAAAACGCGAGGCCGAGTCGTTTCACGGCCTCTTAACACTCCCGTAAGATCTTCTAGCATTAACCGTCCTCTAAACAGACATTATTACATTATGTATTACATTGCATTAAAATTTTTTTCATCCTTAGTTAATTCTTGACCTAGTGGATTTTGACGGTTGTACCACACAATGATGCGGCAAATAGTGAGACATTGGATTCTTTGCATTATATTTCTTTGGTTCTCATTCGATAATGGGCTTCGTCATTGGCTGCACATAGGCACTTTACTTGGCCAGCCGCTTCAAAAGCGAACCTAATCTACCATTGACCAATCCGAAGTTATTTGACAAAAATGGAATAAATTTAATCCACGGCATAGGTATAGTCCCAGGTGACGTAATACCGATAATCGTGAAAGTGTACGGTTTCATTAAGTCTTTTAATGGCCTTTTCATCTCTCGTGGTTTTCGGTAACTCAGCGATTCCTATCGAATCTAATTCCCTCAGAACTTTAATAATATCAGTTCGTAACGGCATTTTATTCAACTTCACTTAGTCGCCCTTAGTCGCCCTTGCTTGGAAATAAGTTAGCACGTTTAGTTGGTCCGTTCCATACTTGGATTCCGCATAACTTTCCAAGTACAGCCAACCAAATACTGAATTTACTAATAACAGTTTATCATATTTTTGATAAACCGTTCTCGTTCTTCAAACTATATGGTAGTCATTTCCAATGAGTATATCAATTTGGTTTGCCCGGGAGCCTTCATCAGCAGGAATTCTAACCACTCTGGAACCTCTTTGGTAAATTCCTAGTTTATTTAGAGTCGAAACTGGTGGTGAAATTCCATTGGTTATGTGTGGCGCACTGTTGGCAACAATCTCTGCAATTTCATTTGATCAGGTCCTTAGTTTTACAATCACTAGTGTACTGTCTATTTCCGTGGGATTCTTAGCACCAAAGGTAAAGATTGTTTAGCAGGTTTTCCCTACTGTTAGTAAGTCTAATTCTCTAGCTAAGTTTTAAGTTATATAGCTTCGCTTTCCGATTATTAATATCCCAGTAAATATTTATCCTAGAAAATTTCCATTCAACTATTTTCGACTATTTTTGACGTTTAATATTAATAACAATTAAAATAATATGGTTTCCATTTGAAAAAAACAAAGTTATGCTGCTTTTTTGATCTTCAAAATCAAACAATATTTTTGAACACCCTGTTTGAAAAATATTTTACGTAACGCTTAGGCGTTATGCCCACACATCTCGTTTACGGTTATCAAAAGGAGAACTGAAGTTTCATTTAAAATTGTGAGAGATAATAATTTGTTAGTGTGTTGTCGATAAACCGGAAGTTTCAATAAAATTGCACGTATCATTAAAGACGTGAGGGGTAGAAATTTTTTTTTTTATCCTTAAACCAAATCTGTAAAAAAAATTGGGGGTTCCATTCAAAAAAGTTGACATCTACTTCCGGTATAACCAGAGGTCGTATAAAGTCAACAAAATTTTGTAGCTGAGGACTGAATCGTTCTCCCAATACGGATACCCTATACAATCCACTCTAAAAAGCTCGGGTCCCTCCAAAACACATATTTTTTTTTTGCTTTTCCGCACCTTTATCACCGATACTTGAGATTTTTTCATCAACACCAACATCCCAATTTAATGGTATGGCAGGTATGTCCATCACCGTAAAGGAGGGGAAACCAGCATTAGGAGTTACTCAATCGATGAGGGTCAAAAATTGAATGAGTAGACACGATAAATGATCATAAAAAACTGCTCAAGTCAACATGTTCGTTAGTAGTTATCGACGGTTTATACCGACGTACATTTACACCACCTTTATCAGGAATGTACTTGAGAGGAAATCGAAGATATTCGAGGATTAGGAAAGATTTCAAATCTAGCAATACTGCTATTAGTTGAAATTAATTAGTATAGTCGATACCATGTTGTTAGTAAGTAGCTACAAGTAGCTCATTAAGAAAATTAAATATTTTGATTTGTAATATTTTAGCATGTCATTTATTTCATCTAACTTCAGAAAAGCCCAAGTTTATAATTGACTTAAATATAAATACAAATCTGTTTTGATTTTAACTTTTACATTGAAATTTATGAATTACTCTAAATTCTTTATTAAAGCCATTTCACTTATTTGAAGGGAAAAGGAAACTTAGATCGCAATTGCAGTATATTTGGTTGCCAATACCATAACACGTTTTCCCAAGCTCCCAAGCATTAAGGTGTAACCTCATGGTGACGCTTGACGATGGCTTCAAGGCCACGTGGTCAATTTACGCTGTGCTGCCACCTGGAAAAACTTAAGAGCGTCAAATCGAAAAAAGTTAAACGTATTTTAGCTGTTTACTTAAACGCTTTAACCTTAAAATAATTGACTTTCACGCTTTCACCATTCGAACTTTGAGTCAATAATAAAATATTCTGTTTGTTGCTAAATTAGTTGGAATTATAATGGCTTGTGGATATTATTACCAATTTTCGAATTATCAGTGCCAAAAAATAATTCGGGAAGCGCAAATTAAAAAAAATTGTTCGCGGGAGAATTTTATGTGCTTTGTTTAGCAATGAAATAAATGGATTAAATTACAAAAGAAAATATAGGCCCAAGAAATATTGGATACATCCATTATTTAAATTACGACGAGAGCATGAATTTTTTTAGGCCGTTTTCTCTACTCTTTATTTCTACTCTGAAAAATTTGAAATATATATTCGAATGACAACAGTTTAATTTGAAGAGCTTTTATGTTTAGTTGGTCCGAAAATATCGAAGCAAACAGTAATAAGAGAGCCCATTTCAGCTACAGCACGATTAGCTATCACTTTGCGGTAAGAATTTTTAAATATTGTAAATTTGTAAATTTATTACAAGTCATTAAAACAGCACTATATTTATATAATGACAATTCTTACATTTTGAGCAACCGCTGACTCTATGTCATCGCTGTCGTGTCAGTATCTTAATGAGTAACCAAAAATAGCTAACAAAATCGTCGAAACCTCTTAACCTTTTAAGGCCCAATTTTTTTTACGTTATTTTCACGTACCAATGGTTAATTTTTGTGTAAAGTGGTAATGTGAACTTCATAAGGAAGAATAATTACTTTTTTTTTTGTTAGTTTTAAAGGATTTTTAAAATCTCAACTTTTAAGTATCGTCAGGCATTACTAGCCATATTTGGATAGCCATTTTTATTACATTATGTTGAACGAAAATACATTTCAAAACAAAATAATAAGAAATGAGAAGTATTTTGAAACAATTATACAGAATATGCATCACCATTTTATTAGAGAAGGCTAAAAACATAAAATGATAATATCTACGAAGGTGTTCCATTTTATATACTTGGTGATTAAATGAGAAAAGGAAAAAGGAGTGTTTTCTTGAAGTATATATAGCTTATATTTAATCCTTGCGACCGGTTTCAGCCACTAATGGGCTATCTTAAGGCAATCTAATAAGTATTGCAAAGATGTTATAACAAAATTTACGAAACGATAGAAAAACTTACTCGTTAGATAAATAAAAAGTTTACGATTAGGGTACATATATATTTAAAAATCTAGGCGAACCACCAGAAAAACCATAAATCCATTAAGAGATTTCAAAAAGCTTACTTCACTAAAGAAGTTTTTCTAAATTTATATTTATCAGTCTTGAATTAAGGTCTTGAATCAACGAACGTGGTCAATGTAATAAAAATTAAAATGAAGGAAACAGGAAGATTTATCAGAATCTCGATCAAACTTTATAATCCACTTTTTCCATGATAACAACACAATTCCCCTTGTCCGCTCTTGTAAAAATAAAGTTGTTAGATTTAAGTTTCTTTTTCAATGGTAAAATGTCTATAGTTTTTGAGGAAAAACCTGAATTATGCGACCTAATAATATTAGTGAAATCATTTCTCAAATTAAGTTTCAAATTAGTTGGTAAAGAACAATACTTAATAAAGCAATCTAGGTCAAGGGTAAGATCTAGTATATCTTCCTTTCTAATCTTAGGTCTACAAAACTTAAGGCCTCCTTCCATGATATCTGATTCCGCACGAGAGAAATTGGTTTTTGAGAGGTTTAGAAAATTATCATGGAATTTGTGGCTGATGAGTGGTTGGGATGTAGGCTCACCCGACTGATGAAAATTGGAGATGAACATCCTCTTCTTGGCTGTGGCTTGGTGACGAAGAACTGCTAGTTTCTTATTGATGGTGCTTTGTTTGGTCAGGAGATTTAAGTTCACCATTTCATCTACTTTATCGAGAAAAGTTTGTATTTCTATGTGATGTAACACTGACTGAAGTTTATCTTTACCAGCTTATTTGAAACTTAATTTTAAAAACGATTTCACTAATATTATAAGGTCGCATAATTCTGGTTTTTCCTCAAAAACTATAGACATTTTACCATTGAAAACGAAACTTAAATCTAACAACCTTATTTTTACAAAAGCGGACAAAGAGAATTGTGTTGTTATCATGGAAAAAGTGGATTATATTTCTAAAGTGGCATCCTTCCTTAACTCAGATACTGAAACTTTTTCCATTTTATCTATTGACCCATCTATCCATTTTTTTAACGGATTTAAGAAAGTTATCTCTAATATGAAGTCCACGTTGGATCATTTTAAATGTAACAATTTGGTTTTTTCATCAAATGTCATTCCGCGCTTATACGGATTACCCAAGATTCACAAGGATCAGATGCCTATACGACCTGTCGTTCACTAACACCCCTACTTTCAAATTAGCAAAAGTTCTCAATGATTTAATAATTAATAATTTAGGTTTTGTATCCACCTTCTCTACAGAGAACTCACTTTGTTGAGTTAACGAACTAAAAACTCTTGTCATTCCTGAGAATTCAATATTAATTTCTTTTGATGTAAAGAATCTATTCACTTCCGATCCTATCGACATTGTGAAGAACCTCTTTAAGACTTTACTAGAAAATAAAAAGTTTGAAGACACTAACAAAGAGGCTAGTATTAGATCTGACCTTGTGAAATTTTTGGACATCTCGTTAGAACAAAACTATTTTACTTTTAACGGCAATTTTTATAGTCAAAACAAAGGTCTGGCGATGGGCTCTCCCTTTTCTCCAGTTTTAGCTGAAATGTATATGTTTTCGTTAGAAACGGAGGTATTCAATAATGACAATTATACCAATTTAACTAATAACATAGTGTTCTGGAAACGATATGTTGACGACATTCTTTGTTTGTGGAAAGGTTCCACACAAGACTTAAATAGCTTTTTTAATTTATTGAACAACTAACATTCGGACATCAAGTTCACTATGGAATGTGAAGTCAATTAGAATTAATTTTCTGGATTTAAATATAAAACGTTTAGAAAACAAACTAGATTTCAAAATCTTTCGGAAGCCAACTCAAGCATCGTCTCTTATCTCTTCGAGTTGCCTTTATCCTCTGCGTTATAAACATTCTGCTTTTTCTTCATTAATATATCGTTTACTTAGAATTCCTTTGTCTATCGACAATTTGAACAATGAACTAAATATAATAAAGTATCTAGCGATTAAGAATGGTTATAATGTGAGAATTATTGATAGTTTACTCAACAGACATGCTTTTAAATTGTTCAGATCTTTTGCCTTTGGAAGTCAAACCATTGAGGAAAAAACTAATAAGTTTTATTTCTCAATTCCTTACCTAGGCAGTCTTTCTGACAAAATAAGGAAGAGCCTAATGCACCGCACGAAAGATTATCATTTCTCTTTCAGAACTATAAGACCTTTAAGAAGCTTAGTTAACTCAAAAGATTCGATCCCTGTTTTAAAAAACAGCGGAGTCTATCACGTAGAATGTAATTGTGGACATTTTTACATAGGCCAAACTGTGAGAAATTTAGAAGCTCGTATAAAGGAACATACGAACCCAAAAAATGACGAATCTTCATTAAGTAGACGCCTTTCGTTTAATAATCATAAATTGAATGATGAATTGATCCATATATCTAACGAGGCTTCAAGCTAGATTTACTGGAACATATTGAGATAGAAAAATTCATTAACTCACCTCTCTTATTAAACAAACAGACAAACTTACAACCTGATTTTGTTCCAATATATAAGTTAATTGATTTGTTTGCTTAGTCTAAAACTTGCGTTTTTATCCTTTTAGTTTATATACTTTTGAATTTTCCCGCAAGTTATACTTATAACCTTAAAATTATGTCGAATATCACTTTATATGACAGCATTTTGTGTCCTAAGTTTGATCGAGATTCTGATAAAACTTCCTGTTTCCTTCATTTTAATTTTCATTACATTGACCACGTTCGTTGATTCAAGACCTTAATTCAAGACTGATAAATATAAATTTAGAAAAACTTCTTTAGTGAAGCAAGCTTTCTGAAATCTCTTAATGGATTTATGGTTTTTCTGGTGGTTCGCCTAGATTTTTAAATATATATGTACCCTAATCGTAAACTTTTTATTTATCTAGCGAGTAAATTTTTCTATCGTTTTTGTAAATTTTGTTATAACATCTTTGTAATACTTGTTAGATTGCCTAAAGATGGCCCATTAGTGGCTGAAACCGCTCGCAAGGATTTAAAATAAAGTATATATACTTCAAGAAAACACTCCTTTTTCCTTTTCTCATTTAATAAATTATTAAAAAATTCAAGAACAAAAGGAGCTTTATTTTTCGTAAAAAACTTGTTATCAATCCTGCTCATGGTATTCCAAAAAGCAGTTTTTTTTCTCATTGCTACATAGAAATACTCCCCATGCAGAACACTTGCTATGAGGACGTGATTGTATTGCTTTGGAACCACACATCTCGCATCTTCCCCTACTTAGGTCGTACAGAATCCAATGCTTCCTTAAGTCACCAAGTCGCACCTCATCAGAAACACTATAATTATATTTTCGACGTTTGGCAATGGGCAATGGGTTTCAAAGGTGTGGTGTTTTTATTATTTTTAGGAAGAAGGCCCAGAATAACTGCACGACGGAACTCCAGGGTTGAAATTTTTTCGAATTTAATGCAATATATTATGGAAGCGTTAATAAAAGAAATGTCCAAAAATCCCCAAAATAATCGGTGCCACCATTTTCGAGATTTTCGATTCATTCCATAGGTTGTTCGAAGCTGGTCTGCTTTATCCACTCCTCCGATAAATGAATTATAATGCTTCACGACAATAGGACAAGCAACTTCTAGACGTGTTCCGTCCTTTTGCGTTCGAAGAGTTGTGGTTGCCTCAGTTCCATGATAATTTGAAGCAAAACGATTATCCTTCCACTTATAAACAGTAATGCCTGTATTGGAAGTTCTGTAATCGAAGTCTCCTCGATGCAATTGCCTATCTTCTTTTAAATGAAGTGGAAAACCTTTCCTGTCTTTTCGTATCGTTTCAAATGCCAATATTTTTTAGCGATTCTAATAAGCTGATAGATGCAAAATAGTAATCCAACAAAATCATTTTATTCGAATTCCAGTAGGGTTTTGTCAAAGATAGCACAACTCGTTTGCCAAGACCATAATTTTTAAATTCCAATTCCATTTCTTCATTTTTTCCCTGGTACACTTGAAAGCCAGATATGAAACCTTTCTGGTCGGCTGAGCACCCTTGTAGCCTCTTTTTATCGGCTATTGTGGATTGTACTGTTTTATAGTACTGCGTCCCTTGAAACGAATCATGCACTCATCAATGCTTATACAACGAGTTGGTTGATACATATTTTGGAAATTTTCATTCAATGCGGACATCATTGGCCTCAGTCTGTAGAGCTTGTCTTTATTTTCCTGGGGTATATCATGGTTATTGTTGCCATGCAGATAAAGCAAAATTTCTTCAAATCGGTTTCTTGTTATCGAGTTTGTTACCAATGGTATTCCCAAGTCCGGTGCATGATTCCAGTATAACTTCCACGATGGAAGTTGATGATAAGCCATGAAGAAATTTATCCCTACAAATGCCAATAATTCATTTTTTGAAACATTCAATATTTTTTCTCGCTGCGTTGCATAATGATTGGTTTGATATACAATATGGTCAATCGATTTTCCCAACAGCGTTAAAAATATATCGGTTGCATTTTTACAATTATCAAAAACACCGGGCACTAGACCTTCATATTCACAATTTAGCGGAATTGTGGTAGTAACGTCAATTTTTTTCCATTTTCTATTGGGCTCATTTGGAATAGGCATCTCAGTCAATACATTTGTAGGAGTAATAGTTTCTTCAATTTTCTTTTTACTTGAACGTGTAGTCACCGTCATTGTATTGGCCAAATTATGGCCATTTTCTTGATCATCAATAATAATGCTTGATACCTCGGTCAAAACATTTTCTGGACTAATCGGTTCTTCAAATGTTTCTTTATTTAAACTCGCATTTACCGCCAAAATATTGGAAAAATTATTATTTTCTTATTTATCATCAATAGGCGATTTCGCACGGGATGAAGACAAGGAAATATTTGTAGATAAGGTAGATGTAGATAGTTTTGTAAATGTGGAAGGAAAACTACTTTCTGCTTCATCATCAGTATCATCATCCTCAAATTCTTCATCCGTTAGGACACAGTTTTCTAAGGGTAAATCATCCTCTAGCAATTGATCACATATCTCTTGTAATTCCAATTCGTTTAGAGGCTTTTTGTAATACCACTACATTTTTGGTCTTCCATTACTGACGGTACTTTCTAGTTCAGAAAAGAAACACACGATTTTTGGTAAATGTAAACTACATAAAATTAAATATCTATTTTTAAATATTAGTTAATTAAAAAAAAAGTTGGGTAAATCAATTTGATGCATATTTTATACACAAAATGCATACAGAAAAAAATAATGAAACTAACCTGCTAACGAAGCGATGCGACCACGTCTACGCATGTAACAAAACTGCTATAGTGAAGCATTCGCTGCTACCAGAATGGCGGCGCACTATGTGAAATGGGGGGAATGAATACTCACACGTACCATCAGGAGCGAAATGCGAATCGAATAGCATATTTTAAAGTAACAAGGAAAAATATGCGCTCGACTTAAAAGTACCGTCATGCAATAAAGGGTTAAGCTTTTTGGAGCTGCTTCATGAAAAAGTGCTACCATATCCTTTGCACGAATCAGATTCATCATGACTACCTATATCACTTATTTCAGTGAGGGGATTTTCTCCACCCTTATCCCAAGTATTTTGAGAAGTATCTTGATTATCATAGGTTAAATCCAGGTTTTCAGAAATTTCAATGAATTTACATCATTCAGAAACAGTACCATTGTCTTAAAATAAAATAGAATTATTACAAAATGAGTTAACATTAAAGAAAGACTATCTGATATAAATTGGATCCTGCATAATGTGAACTTCCCATCAGTGATGGGAGCTCCGTTTGTGTCCAAAACAATAGTAATGATAAATCTCGAGCGATCTCAGAGCACTCGAAATTATCCCAGTCGAAAAGGCTATATAACAATAACTTAACAGAACTATTTCACGATGAGTAAAAAAACAATGGCTTTACTATTCGATCGAAGTAATTATCGAGCGTAGCTATGATTTAAAAAAATTAAAACATAAATGTTAAATCTTCCACAGATCATAACAACGTGTCTAAAATGACTGGTTGGGCCAGCCAGCCGTCAAAGGGAGCAATTTTCTCCTATATCAAACACATTGAGGCGGGCTTTTTAAAAGCAAAAGTTACAAAAATTTTAATGATAATTTAAAATTTTCAATTTTAAATTTAAGATTTACGAACAATAATTTAATTACAGTTTATTCTTATAATAAATTATTCAAAATGATTACTATTTTACAACAAATTACAAATAAGTTTGCAAAAATAATTGAGTAACTCATTGAACAACAACTTTTATTCAGTTTACAAGCTGAAAGAAATAAAGTTAATACAAAATGCATTATTATAAAATAATAAAATCAAAAATTGAAGTTTAACAGTTGACTAGAAGTTTAAACAATAAATTTTATTCAAGTATTTTGTAAATTTAAAATGATTTTCAGAGCGAGGAATTTTATAAATAAATGTACAGATCTACCAAGTTAACTACATGTCTGAAAACTTAAGCAGAGGCCGCACCTCTGAATGCGCAGTAAACAGGATTACGGAGCTTACCTAAAAGTTCACTTGCTCACAGGCACTCTTCGGAGTACTTTCCATTTAAAACACATGGCTATGTATTTTATATGGAGAAACCCTACTAGCGTTGATTTACACCTTCGGTCCATAAGGCCTATTTCATTTAGACGACAAAATCGTCTGTTCTACAAATATGAACTATTCTCATGAAGTCAATTTTAATTTAATGACTTTACTACACGTTTTTATGTGTTCAAAGCCTATTATGCGCAATTCTGGATTTAACACATAATAAAATTAGATTGGCATTTCGATCAATTTCATGTATTTTCCGAAAGTCAATATTCAATTAGGAGCTGTAATTACCATTTTGATTATATAAAAGGG
>JARJDY010013875.1:0-11471 GCA_030264615.1 Cypha longicornis
AAAGACTTACTTGCACATATCAACGATGGTTCTAGCTTCCATCGTGATGTTGAACTCCGATTCTGGCCGTTTTCCCGACGAATTGAGGGATTCCATTTCCCATGGCAATTCATTTTTCACGGCTAATAATTCTTGCGTAGGTGATTTAATACCGTGTTTTTTCTCATCCGATTCTGGTTTCACCAACATATCGACGTGATTCGAG
Organism: Cypha longicornis; assembly: GCA_030264615.1. Classification (NCBI taxonomy): domain Eukaryota; kingdom Metazoa; phylum Arthropoda; class Insecta; order Coleoptera; family Staphylinidae; genus Cypha; species Cypha longicornis. The sequence goes on from JARJDY010013875.1 coordinate 206, forward strand.
GAGAAGGACTCATTCGATAAGGAATTATCTGTACAGGTGGTTAATTGTGTGCAAAAAAAAAGTTTTTTAGTACTGACCTATTGAGGGCTCTTCTTTGATGTCAACGTCCGACCCGAAGTGCTTCAGCAAGTTTTCTGCGAGAGTAGTGGCCAAGTCTCTTTGGGACAAGATATCCTGAAGATCTTGCTCGCTGACGTCTAGATCGGGCGCCGGCAAGCCGCTGTTAGGACCTACCGCTATCGCAGGCTGAAGAAGTTTCTGCTGTTGAGTCGCGACTCCGTTCGTTTGAGCATTGTAATTGTTTCCATTGAAGGAGGTATTGTTTTGAATGCGAGCTGCCGCACTGGCAGATGTAGTAACAATAGCCTGACGGCTTCGCGCCTGCTGCTGTTGATGTTGCTGCATCAATCTGTACTGCTGTTGCAATTGCTGAAGAGTATTCTGTTGCGCGACCGTTAAATTGGCAGGATTTTGCTGCTGCAAGTAGTTTAGCGTTTGCTGCTGCTGGGGCGTCAGATACAAGGCGGCGGCAGGAGGCGGTGCGGTTTTGGTAGCGTCAGGTGTTTCGCTTTTGAATCGCTTCGCATTCGGACCCCCGGGTGTAGGATAGGGAGGAGGTGGACCTTGCGGGGTCGACTGATTATAGCTTTTCTGAAATGTCTGCGAGTTATTACGTCCCGGCTGACTCGTATTGGTCTGCTGCTGTTGCTGCCTAGAAGACATTTCTGCTGATATCGGCAGGTTCCAAGCTTCTTCGATGGAGAGCAGTTGTCTTCTTCTAAACGCGGTCGAGAGCGAATTAAATTACGATCTTAATTTTGGCGCAACGGCTTGGGGAAGTTAGACTTACGGGTTCGTTATGCTCGGCATTGGACCGCTGGAGAGGTGCGCTTGCAGGAAATTAATTCTCTGAGTTAGATGGGGGTTCATTCCAATGGGAGGAAGACTTTTGACGGTTTTAGACAGAGCACTTGTGTCGTCGACAGTGCCGCGATTTCCAATGCCTCTATTTGAATTCAAGTAGCATGCGTATGCATCACGCGCCTGACCGCAACTTTCGTACAAAATTCCCAAGTTAGCCCAAGCTGCAGAATGACATTTGTCTAACTGTACGGCACAGATATACGCTTGCAAAGCGTCCATAGGCTGACTTTGTTGCTGATAAAGTACTCTACAATCAATTGATTTTTTTATGTTCTATTATTTCTTCTTTAGACAATGTTTTACCCTATGGAGCACCAAGTGTCGGCATTGCCTTCTGATTTTTCCACCGAGTTTCGATAGGCTATAAAGGCGTCGTGTACTTTGCCAATACTGGCGTAACATCGACCTAATAGGTAAAGGGTTTGTCCCGAGCCGGGATCAGCACTTATTGCTTGTTGAAGGCAGCTTATAGCGAAGGAAATACGCTGTTGTTTATCACCGAGGATTTCGTAACAATGAAATAACCAGCCTAAAAATATGCCTGCATAGAGGATCGCCCCAAAAATAAAACCGAGTACACGAGAGCTGGTGGAATAACAGCAATTTCCTGTTTCGGTGTGCGCTAACACTCACCCAACTGTCGAAATATTTCGGCTCGAAGAGAATGACCTAACTTTTCACGCAACAGGAGCTCGTACTTCTCTTTCGCGATCTTTACCTTCCCCTGGACCTCGTACAGATGAGCAATGTGGAATTTAACTGGAAAGATCGGAATGGGAACATCATCGTAACGTGCATGCATTGAAAAGTGGGCAGAATTATGTGGTAAGAAGCGATTTTTGCTTAAGCGGCGGTATGAAAATAACAGAGTTATATTATATGTTATTTTAACTTCTATGTCTAGTAGCGAATTTATGCCAAGGCTACAACGTCTTTTCGAGCATTCGCTGTTACGATAGGTCAGTTCCACGATGCGAACTGAGTATGCATGTAAATTTGAACGCTAATGAAGCAATTGTCCTCAATTTCCCGCAAAGCCGCCAATAAGTAATTTAGTTTTCCCGCCCTCATTAAACCCAAGGCCCCTAAGAAAAACTCACTGTTTTGCTTGGTGGTTGTGCAAGGACTGTTGTCCGCTAAGGCCAATTTCAAATGTTTAACAGAAGACTCGTAATCCTGGGTGACTTTGAACATCAACCCCAGACGGAGATGAACCTCGTTCGCCCTCTGGAAACTGGGCGCGACATAAAGTAGCTGCTGAAAGACCTTGACTGCCCTGAAACGTAAAACCAAAACACACTCATTTCTGTGTACATGCACGTATGCATGTAATAAGAAGTGAAGTTCAACGACTCCGCGTATATTTTAAGTGACTCGCAGCAGTCCTCCGTAATTATTCACTATGGAGCGTACTATATTTAACTCGCACTCGAATTGCTCGAGTTCGTTCTAAGAAAATAACGCAAATAATGTATGCTTTTAGGAACTTGGCTAGATAAAACAAAGGTGCAACAAATGCAATGGTAGCCTTCGGTGCAGTCGTATTATTCTTTCCAATTGACTAACTTTCGTTGCAACGTACAAAGCAGGAACAATCATTACTAGTAGCGTTACGTACAGCGTACCAAGGATGAAAACTAGGTCAAACGTTCATCATTATGCTTGCAACATGATTTCGAGCGCGCACGAATTTTTCCAAATGATCCAGGAGGGTAAAAAAAATGTATCCGCCAGCATGCACACCTTGCATTTTATTAATATGTACTTCCGATCCAACGTTGCCCATATTTACCGGAGATTCATATAAGTAAGCGAAAACGACACGCATGTTCAAATTATTGCGTACTGCACGCATATAACTGCAGTGAAAATAATGACTAGCCAAGGTTGCTTTTTATCTTTGGATCTGAAGTGCAAATTGCCCATTTAAACATAGCATGTAGCACTATATGGTTCTAGGCTAGTTGTAATAAAACAACGCATCCAGGAAACGCCAAATTAACAGCATTTTTATTACTCATCATGAGCAATAATTATTAAAAAAACCTGTGCCAATTATCATCGATAAGTAATTTTTTTGATCATGGAAATTACATTGCGCTTAGTCAAATTTATAAGTCATGGTAATTTAATAATTGCCCGCTTAACAATAAAAATTCCAAGCTCTTCTTTGTAAGTACACATACGTGCGTTATCTAATTAGAGAGAACTTATGTGGGTAATCTACACGAGAAGCTTCAGACATGCAATTCTAGGCCCCGTAATTAATAGACGCCGTTCAACCCCCATAATCAAGAATAACGTAATTTTTCCGTAATTTTACGTAAGTTAGCTAGGAAATAAGGTGGTGATCTAGGGCACACACGTTTCGAGAGCATATTCAAATGCGGGCAGATACTCCAGAAACGATTTAGATAGAAGCTGCCGAAGATAAGGATCATCTTTACGTACGGAAGCAGATGGACAGCCAGCTGGTAAAAGACAGCTGCAAACAGGTTAATGTCTTTACGAACAATAGATCAAGTGTGGCTAAATGCAGAGATACTACGTATGTAGTAAGGGATTGTCGATGAAAAAAAAATGGGCCATCGCGCTTTGTTATGGGGGAACCAAAAGTTCGACGATTGGAAAGCTGAGCAAATCGGGGTTATTAAGGAGCAGTGCCTTGGCTGAACTTAAAAGTTCTTAGTAAGGCCGTATAATAAACCCCATACGAGAAGTCTTCGATGTTCATGTGGAGAGTATGGATGGAAGAAGCGAACAAGTGTGTGTGCGTGTGTGTGTGAGGACAGGTAGATGGGAGCTGCTGCGGTCATTGACGTGTCTTTCAAGGTTGGAGAGGCAAATAAGCCCATCTAGTCGGTGCAATAGCAAAATTTAACAAAAGGAGGACCTTGTTCTCAACCCATGGAATTTTGGAAGCGCAAATGCACACCACCGTTCATGTTTTACACAACTTGTATAGTATATACCTATACTCTTCACGACCTGCCTCAACAACTTACAAAATATTTATTTACTCTTTACACAGCTGCTTCATACGAAATAACAAAAGTAATATATATCTATAGGTAGTACATACATCTACATAAGTGATGGATTTATGAAACACTTTTATGTGACAAGAGGAAAAAATCATTTTTTACTTGGGAACAAATTGTTGCCTAAGAGAAATTCATGTCTGATTACAAATTTTATGATTGCAATAATGAATGTAAGTAATACCCTCTCACAATAATTGTCAGGCGATTCGAGGAAATGGAGAAAAATTGCCGGTGGCTATAAAATTGTTTTACATAACGATATATACTTAGTTTTAATGATAAGATTAAGAAGTTGTTAGACAATATCAATTCGCAAGATCAATTAAATTCGGTTTACGTGGTCGTAATTTACCGCAGCCAGACATTAAAACAAATTAACGGTAGTTTTTTTTTAATAACATTAGTTCTTTTTACTAACATTCGTTTTTTCCTTACTAACATGAGATTTTTTTTGTAAACATTAGCTTTCATTAAACAGCATAAATTTTCTATAACAAACTTATTTCTAAGTTTAGTATAAATTTTTCGATTTCAATTCTCGCAACGGAAGCTAAAAGACGGCGACGAGCCAGATGTTCCGGAGGCTTTAAGGGCCGAGGGTACTGCCGGCACCCCGGTTTATAAGGGATTATATTATAGATTGGGGTGGCTGATGCCTACGTGCACTTCTAGGTATAGCTCATGAAGGGCCTTGTATTTTTCTTCCTTCAATTTAGCCGAGGTTCATGTTTTCCCGCACAATGAACTTAGTACGTGCATTTTGAAAGCTTAGTAAATACGCTGAACGCGGATAGATACACCGAGGATAGGTACATAAAAGAGCTACGGTAGGTAGGTGAATAACCGACTGTCGACCGACTGGCTTCCACGAAATGGGCATTGATTCAGGACCGTCATTTTTTAAATTAACATAACTTACTTTTTACTAGCATGATTAAGAGAAGTCCGATGTATGGAATCATGCAGTTCGCGGAAATTACTACGAGCGAATAAATTCACGTGAAATTGCTTTGCACAGCGCAGACACACTCGAACATAGAGTAGAAATCGAGTGTTGTAATTAAAAACTTCCTACGTTGAAATCGTTGCGATTTCAAGTCTCGGCGGAAAAGCTAATAAAAGAGTTTCACCCGAAGCACCTACACAAATTATCTAAGACCTGTACTTTATTATGCTTAGAGAATTATTTAGCTGAAGCCCATTTTCTTCATTGAACTAGCAGTACCTATAGATACAATCTAGCTGCTCATTAATATTGTGATAACGGTTCTTGTATGCAGCCCGTACCATGGCATTGTCCTCTTCGTCACTGGCCAAGCCGCCGGGAATTTGATATCAATCATTATAATTTGCGCAGGTAAAAAGAAAGCTGAATCGAGTACGAAAAGTGGCAGTTTAGATGCGATGGCCCATCAATTAAGTCTACTACGAGAATTTGAGAAACCCTTCGGAATCATAATAGTGATTTAATTGTCTGTCCGGATCTCTTGTTCTTTGTTTTAAATGCGGCTAGAATTCCGAAAGATGCGTGGCCGCGAATTCGACCTGCTCGACGCTAGGCCGGCGATGGGCAGTAACCGGTAATTAGGAAGGAACTGCAAGCGTATCAGTCGAAAGGACAGCTTATCAACGCGGTTTACAGTGACGTCATTAGGTCGCAAGGGTAACGTGAGATATGTCACCATCAACATGGCGGATGCTCCAGAAGGAAAACTGAACACCCGGAAAGGGATCAATGGGAAGTTAACGTAGCGAGATTGATCCTGGCAAGCTTACCCGCTTCTCGTAGTATCTATCCACTTTGTGGGGGAGGCACGGGAGCAAAGAACACGTAGCGGTGGATCCCCAAAATATGTTTATATATCTAATCTAGTTTTAAGTAAATATTATAGATCTCTTGGGAAAGTCGCACGCAAAGAGTGCGGATCATTCGAACACAGTGGTAACATGCTTATCATTGTTTGTTTATTAGATCGGCATTTAAAGAGAACACTTGATTGGTGAATTATCATTACACGCACTCATTCACACTACTATAAATAATAATAAATAAACAAAAAGGCCAAGCGCAGTCTCACTCCGCACGCCCGTACTCCGGCTCGCCACGATACCTACTGGATCTGCGGCTGCGGCCGGAGAAGGCCCCCAAATATGCACTCCGCTCGGGCAACATCGCGAGCGCGGTGAAGGGGGCGGCCATGTAAGACCGCTCTATGGGCTACGAATCTACGATATTTTACCAACACAAGCCCAGCCATCTCTACTTCCAGTCCCACGGAGAGCGGACGTGCAATGCAACGCCGCTGCCGAATTCAATGCCCCAATTACCCTAAGGGCGCCCGATGCGTCCCTTCCCTAACTCGCACGCAAAAAAAGCTCCGTGAGCTTCTCGCGAAAAGAACCGGAGTATCAGTTTCTTGCAAAAGCCACTAAAAAGGGCATTGCGAAAAATGATCATCGATGAAATTGTCTAAGGGATATATTCGTAATAATTTTCCGAAAAGGTTCATTCGGTGGTGGTGAGGGCGCGCAGGCTCAGCGTGAGGGCCGCTGAGTCCGCGGAACCGCACACCGTCCGGATGAAGCGACGGCGATGTATAAAGCAGGCAATGTCCTTTGTTCAACCGCACTTGCAGCGGTCTTGCGCAAGAGTTACGTAACTGTTCGGTCGAGGAGAAGAAAGCATATCCATGCAATACGCTTCGTACCACGTACAATATGATTATTCTTATTATTACCACCAGTACCCATAGTACATTGATGCATTCATGCAAGGGGAACAATAGGAAATAAATAAGTCGTAGTACGGCAGCATTCAAAGGACATTGAGGCTGAATGTTGCATTATAAATAAGGATATGCAATACTCGATGAAGGACATTACAGCCATTGTAATTTCCAATGCGCCGCAGCAGCGGCAATTAATGCAATTTTAACGCATTTTCAATAAAAATAGAATTTCTTTTTCCACATTTTTTTAGTACTACGTATGTACATTTTACAATTGCCAATAATTATGATGACGGGCTTTGAATTGTTTTTTTTTCTTCTGTTATTTGGTACGCAATCGCGTGAGTTCGAGCACGTATGTATGCGTTGTATCTAATTAGGGATTGACCCAAATGCAATTGCGATTTGAAAAAGTATCGGTTGCATGTAATTGCAAAAAGTGCAATTCACGAAATGCAGACAGCTTCCGCTTCATAAAAAAATTCGCATGGAACTTATGACGCAACATGTAAGTCGTAGCGTGCTACGTCATTTGATAGTAAAAGCAAGAAAAGCTTCAGATTAACTTGGTACGATCACAAAGCGTATTTGTTAACAAATAAGCGGAAAATATAATCATGTCTTTTACTGCCTTCGTATACCATATCTGTGGAGTTCAATCACTCCAACGTCTACGACGTCACACGTTATCAACCAATATATATTTGATAGGCGAACTCTGCGTACGATCCGAGACCTATTAACAGGGCTTAACACAGGAAATAAGAATAGAGCTAAAAAGTTATGCCATTTGATGTCAGCTCTGATGCGCGAAGGAAGACGCAAAATTCAATAAAGGATGAAAAGCATGGATCGCCAAATATGTATATCCTGTTTAAGGCCTGCATCTAAGCTTGCAACCTTGACTTGTGTAAAAAGTGCACAGGCCAGTTCTTTTGAAAGCTCTGCGACAGACTTTGAGGACAACGAACGTCCCGCACATTTTTTGGGGTCCTCGCCCGTCCGCTCCTTCGCACACGCAGTGCGAATGTGTATAAATTAAAGCGAGGGGGGATGAAAGTAATCGATAACAAAGTTTGCAATAACCCGTTGATTATTCCGTGTCTGTATGTATAAAACGCAATAGCAAGAAGTTTCACACAGTGTAATCCAACTGTGGACTCTTCGGAACATACATTTTTAATCGATACTGGCGGGCCCTAATTCGGCACGGCACGTGTCCTATATCATAGCCACACAACGATAACGACTTTAACAAAGCGAAGAGGGTTCGAAGAATCGATATTGCGTCCATCTGTTCATGTTTCGCTTGGCGTTTTTTGAACTCCCCCAATGCGCACTTTTAAGTATGAATGTACTATCTATCAATGATTTCCGAGTGTGAAAACTTACTGACCACACACCTTCATGTGCAATGCAGAGCTTACTAAGCATATTAGTCACTAACGGGTACGGAAAGTTGCACAGTTCCATTTGAAACAAGTAACAATGCATGCATTTTAAATAAAAAATGTTGTCGTTTAAGCGCCGCTGCTTTATGAATGCAAATTCTATTAAAATCTGGTAAAAAATCCTCTTTAACGTTATTGGGATAAAATTATGTAATGAATTGTTGGTTTTATTTTATATGTATGCGAAAGCTATAAATAATGCCTAGGACGCCATTAGCAACAAACTTGAAAGTGATCCTCATGCGTTAATTGCTGCGTATTCCAAATGCGCTCATCCTTCATTTTAGATAGACAGTACTTTTGTATTAATTTGGATTGAAATTACACATTCCTAAGCACATACTCAAATCTCAGCAAAATTTTAACCAACTCCATTGTCTATGTGGATTCTATTTGTATAAAGTATTCAGTTCTTGAACATTATTGAGAGCTTTTAGAGTGTCCCACTTTACTTAGGCAAGACATGTTTAATCTCTTATCGAACAAAATATTTTTAAACCCGCGCGCGCGCAATAATTTTTCGAAATATTCCTCGATTAGCATTTACAGGCCATCTGCACGTAGCTTTCACAACTATCGAACAGCCAACATTTACACACACATACACATCTATAATGAACAAAAACTTACCATTGATAAGCATTAAAAAAATAATAGACCAATCCCAATCCATAAAGGAATGTAGAATCCATCCAGTGGTTCTCAGCCTGGGCTTTGTAGAACATTTGATAAGCAGACAATGCTGTAAAATGATGATTTTAACCTTAGCTCATTAAAATGCAATGTCAAACCTTTTCGATGCTCCTCTAAAAGCAAATGAAAATGTCCCAACTTGACCCATGTCTTAGGATCTATACTAATATTTTTACTATTCTTTTGACCGGAATCAATAATTTGTGATTTCTGTTGCTTTCTTGCTTGGACAACCATAAGTTGGAGGTACTTTACAGCCTGACATGAAATTTTACTGATTATTATAATCAAGACAATATTTTGTTATGGTACCTTTAGAACCAGAGTACGCTTTTTGGCATTATCTTCATGATTCAAGAGTAAATAACCGTATTGTCGACTGTAATCAGCTTTCAATTACAAGGGAGCTTAAAATTGTTTCATTTTTACCTGTCCAGCTCAGAGAGGATGTGTAGTTCTTGGGCATTCATGGTAATATCCTCGGGATCTTCTGGTTTGCCATTTGACTTCAACATTTTACACACAGATACAACGAACCCCGATTTATTTAACTTGGCATTTGGAACTTAAAGGGTGCACTGACTGAGTGATAAGCTAGGATCAGCACGCTAAACATAGCTTCGGCTTAGTCCTACACCTCGGCCCATTGCCGAGAAAGTTCGCTTTACGCACAATTCAAGCCACGGATCTAGTGGTTAAAAGAGGACGCTCATACATTAGGTTTAAGCAGAAATAACAACTTTAATAAATTGGGGAAGTACAAAGGGTGATAAAATAAAACACCATTTTTATTGGTCCTCATCCTGCTTCCTCTGGTTTAAAATAGTTTTTGCTCCCAGTTGCAATTTTTTTAGATTTAAATTGATTACTATTATCATCGCTAATCAATTAATTATATAAAATATATATTAGTTATTTATTTCTTGTCGAGTTAACAGAAAAGTTTACGAGATGACATTACCATCCCGCAGCGGAACAATGACCGATTTTTTTAATGCTTTTTTTGCATAATAGACCATGAAGTAGCGAAGAAAAGCTGACAAAACAAGAACAGGTTGTCAATTTGACACCTTGCATGGTTTGATGGATTGTTTGGACCCAGCACGTTGATTTCATGCTGTTATTAGATCTGCACAGGATGAAGAAGTTGCGTGAAATGAACTAGTGGCTAAAAGTGGTCTTATTTATAAGTTTTCTTGAAAAATGATTTGTGGTGGTCTCATTAAAAAGGGTTTGAGGAAGATTCTCAGAGTATATTTTCTAGGGAATGGCATGAATTTACAGAAAGACTTTTTAGGGTAATAGGAATCATTCAGGCTGTTTTAATAAAACTTGGTTGTGGTAGTTATAAGATAAGTCCACCTTTTATAGTAGCTAAATTGTAAAGTGTCCGTATTTATTGCATGAAAATTAAAGTGCAATTAGAAAAGACAGCAAAAAAGGCATAAACACAACCTCAAGAATGATAAATTGGCGGTTACGCGGTTCACTGGAGACGAGATAGCCGAAATTTGTTCGTCTACCGACCGCCATAAAAGGAAAATCGCGACTATGATCTAGCTACCAGATTTTCATAGAATTTGCTTTTCATTCATGTAATTGTGCATAAAAACCTTGTTGTTTTTGAAGGTCAATAAAAAATCAGTTCTGAAAAAAAATAGAATTTGCATTTATAAAGCTGCGACGCTCAAACGACAACGAGCTCATGCGTGGACTCTTTTTCTGCCTTGGTATCAAATTGCTCCCCAAATAGGTCCTCCAAATCGAATGCTTTATCGATCTCCTCCTCGTAATTGATTTCGTTCACTTCAACGCCATTTGTTCTTTCTTCGTGCTTGTCATCGCACCCGTTTGTCTCTGGCGACCTGCTTATTAATCCATTCTGCCGCAAATCATTTTCAAGTGTCGTCTCATCTGCGATGCTGCAGAGTCTGGTATGGATGCTGTAGTCCAAGGAGTTGACTTTGTCCCGGGGAGTTGGCGTGTCATAGGAGCGCGGATTGCTGTTAATGCTTGAAGTTACGCTGCTAAGTCGTCTGCGCACTTTCGCCTTGCAAAAGTTAAAGCAGCCCCCCAGCCATTCCGATAGCAACGAAAACAGGCCGAGAAGGAATCCAGCTCCCAGTAGCAAAAACATTCCCTGCGTATCGTCCACCGATAAAGGCCTGTCTTCAATTTTCCATTTCATTTTCCCAACTGCGTTGGCCTTTGATTCCGCATTGAGCAAGTGACAAATTAGATTAGATGGTATAGGCAAGAAGAAGAGATGAATAATTACTTGCAAGAGTTTCCCAGTAGGGCTGCGCATTATGTCCCACTCGACGTCGTTACGAATCTTAATTAAAAATCCACTTTCGGTGGCGCGCATGACTCCTTTGTCGATGATGCGTTTGTAAGGCGAATTTATAGGGAATAGCAATGAGAC
>JARJDY010013888.1:0-37527 GCA_030264615.1 Cypha longicornis
GTTCAGTACCAGGTACTGAAATTTCGGTTTCGTGATCGTTTACTAAACGGTTCCGAAGTGATGCCGAAGTGGTTGGAACAGAGGACTGTTACCGTTCAGTAAACGATAATCGCTGGGCTGGAATGGCAAATTGCCAAAGCGCATGTCCGTGACCGTACGCCGTACGGTTCTCAGACGGGTTGGAAAAGACCTATTATCACATAAAAAAAATTATTATGTGCACTCGAAAATAATCACTTTAAAACGGTAGGTTTGCACGTTAATTTACAGTTCGATCATCGGTCAAAAGCCATCGGGTGGTCGGTCGCGGGATGCTCGCTTCGCTTGCGCTCGCGACCTCTTTTTTCTTCACTAAAAATATGCTTCCTGTGCTATTATATAACTTAACGGAAATATCATATGCGGTACATGTATTCAAGAAAAATAGCGAGAGTTAGCTCCTTGCGGCCGAATTAGTAACCCTTTCAAGTCAGACAAAAACTACACCTCATTAGTGAGGCTCTGTCACGTGACATAGGTTTGTTTGTCTGAATTAAAACATCCGTATTGGACGTTTTGCAGCGCCGCTACATTCGCATTCTTTCTCGAATTTAAAGTCTCTCTTAGAAAAAAGCCACTGTACATTTGTGTTTCGCCACATGCTTTTATTGTTACCCCACCTATATCTTAAACCAAGAGTTTTCTATTAAGTTATACTTGTTGAATAGAATAAAGTGCTGAGTAGAATTGTTTTCGAAACAATATCGACTGCGAAGTAATATTTTATTGTCTGATTCGTATAGCCTTTGGTCCGATTTGCTTATAAAATTGTATTGCGAAACGCAAAATGGGACGCCTTGTTCTTTTTCGGATTTGGTAATTGGCTAACTAAGTAATGAATCGCCGGTGGCGGCTCATTGAATGAACGAAAACAACGCCCAGCTATATTATAAGTAAATTACAAGTGCGAGAATGTTATTATTATTGGCTGTATCTTGCAATAAATATTAGTTTCGCTTTCAATTTACATAGCGTGAAGCGTTTAGTCCTCCGCGCTCTGCGAGCGATATTCTAATAAATTATCCGTAATGATATAAATCAGTAATTCCGGTCATTTTTCCACGTGTCATAAAAGCAATTGATTTACAATGGTTCGGATAAGGAAACAGACCCGCTCTTTGTAATCCCACATACTATCTACGGAGACCCCGTTTCCTATGCCACATGTAATGAGAACGACTTTAATTGAAAAACAAAAGAGCGGTAATTTAATAACGCACGTAGGATTGTTTTTGCGGTCGCTTTGAAATTACTTTTTGTCATGTAATATCACAATTAATCAGTTTTATTATTTTAGGTATACGCAGGCGATATGGAATGTTTTTGTTCGAAACCAAGCTCCATCAACTGCAAAATCGTTCTCCTAGACGAGCAAGAACTCATCCACGAATTGCAGGTTAGTGCACCACTAATTATACTACATGAATAATAAACGTGCGTTCGTATGCGAACGGGAAAACTGGCAGAATGATAAAACGCATACTTGTATATCCACCCTATTCACGAGTTATTTTATAGTGCTCGCTAACAAAGCCACAATACATGTACGATGCGTAATAATCAAATAGTTAGCTTTTACAAAAAGATCGTCAGTAAATAATGCAGCTTCCAAGTGGACATTGAAATTTGATTTGGTAATAAATTCGAATTAGCAAAGCAAATATTTCAAGAATAAGTGCTTGTTCTGAGGCAATTCCACAACAAGAAGCGAAACGAATAAATAAAAACCGTTTGGATGCGCATCAAGTGCGATTCGAGTATTCGCTAAGCCTTTTGGTTAGACTATAAAATTAAACAGCTTCATAGTTAAGCATAAACGTTCATTGCTTAAACAAAACACTGCGATACACGAGAGAGGGTGTAGATTTTATTTTATTACTGTGACGCGTTGTTCGGAATTTTTAATAGCCACTTCTTAAGACGTGACTATATTATACATATTTGTTTTCTTGCAACTTTTAACCAGCTAAGGCCGCCGAGTACATATTTTAAACTTCATAAATAAACAACAATTTTGCACTAGCATGAATTCTCTTAAGAACCACTCGGTCATCTTCAAAATACTAATCGCAATGACTATGGTTACAGCCAAATCCCGCGAAAACTTTCCCGAAAAATACCTATGAAACTGTTAAAGGATGTCAATTAGGTCGCCTTGAAAGTGGCCGTACCTGTACACTGGAAGAATTAGTTCTATAAGTTTGTTTACTGACATAATGGCTATTAATTGCTCTCATAAACAATCCTTAAAGCGATCCCGTTCGTAAATCCTTTCTTTGGAAATAATGTTTCATAGACGGAATCGTATTTACTCGGCTGACTGCGCGACTAGAAGTGAAATACGCGCACTGCTGCTTTGCATGCTATTAATTAAAAGACATCGCCTATAAATAAATAAATACTTAAATGAATATACATTTGTCTGTTCGCAATGCCGGTTGGATGTACTCGTATTATTGCGCGGCATAAATCTTCCATTGGCCATTTTGATTAGTGAAGAAAAATGAGCCTGAATACGTTGTACCTGTTGGTATACCTAAGCAGTATTTATTTTTAATTACATGCTCTCACAAAAATATAATAATAAGTCAGCCGAAGTTAATAATTAACTTCCCTTTTGTTGTATTCCTTTCTACCTAAAATGCATTCTTTTGCTCTTCGGTCGAGTTCTTATTGTCATGATTATTATAAATCTTCGTTTTGATGCTGTTTATTAAAACATTTTTAATAATAGTCCGTACTCGATTACTGCGCTTAATCGGCATCTAGCAGCTATCGGGCCGGGAATGCATACTATTTCGAATTTTCCGTTTTAAAAAGTGTACATGCACGCACCATCGAGCAACATTTCGTTTGGATGTGCGTACATATAAATGCGCGAGTCCTTGTTTAGCATTTAGTAATTTTAAAAGCGAACAAAAGCCATAAACTTCAATGATATATATGCATGAGCAGCAGGAAATTAAAAAAGTGCATTATCGCGAAAGGGTTGGAGAGAATTTCAAATTTGCACCCTTTTTTGTTGTTAATAATTTTAAATTAAAAGCATTAAACAGTCTAGTTTCACAGTAACTTTTAATTATTGTTTCGTTTTTTGGATTTTACGTATGTGCTTTTCGATGAAATCCAAAATAATATTCAGTTCACGTGCAAAATTTGTTGCTAATTGGACGACTGAGGTTTTGTTTCAAATATTCGGAACTTTTTGAAAAATAATAACAACACGAATAATGCAATGAACCCAAACGGAACTTTTTACTTAATAGTGCAATAGTTGTATTAAACTTTTTTCAATTAAAATTTCCCTTAAGTTTGGAAACAATACGTTCTTTGCACGGGAAAATAAAAAAGTTATTCCAAGTTGCACGAAAAGCTTAATAATAAAGTTTTGTTCGAATTAAAAATGCTTGTTGCATTTTAATAGCATAGTTGGGTAGTTTAATTTTTGTTACAATGTTCCATTCGAAGTTTCCATATAAGTAAACGGTCCGTATTTGATTAATCCTTATCCGTTATTTCTGTTTGTGATTGTCATGGCATTCGAAGGGGTGAATAGTCCCATATACTTGCAACTTTATGAGCGTATTCATTAAAGAAACGAAAGTAAGGGATCTATACAAAATTGATAAATCAACTTGGTACGAAAATAACATTGTTTATTTAGCGAGTAAAGTTTTTGACTAGAACGACCCAAGCTATATATGTATGTGTGTATCCTATACTTTTATGGTATGTTCTAATAAGTTCTTTTATTACGTCTTGTTGTCAGTAATAAATTAGGTTCATTTTTCACGATGGCCACAGCCAAGTTAACTAACTGGATTGCCTCGTAGTTCTTACTTAGAAAAATCCTCATACAGAGAGTGCAAGAGGAACATTTTTAAGTGGAAAGATTTCCATACGTGCCTGCTGAGTTGAGGGCGCATGTAAGTGATGAAGGAAACGTGGCTAGCGTCTTAATTAGGATGTACAACGCATATATCACAGCAAATTTCACCACTCAATATTAAGCGTTGTTTTTTCCGACCGAGTTTCAACGTTTTTTTTCGAAAACATTTTATTTTGTACGAAACACGTACTTAATTTATTTAAATAACTTATTTTTATGACTGAAGCATTAATTATTTTAATAACTTGTGGTTTTAAAGAACTTTTGAGTGACGTGCCGTGCCTCTTAACAATTTATTTAAATTATTTTTTAACGCATGCCATGACTTTAAACATTACATTGTTGCGAGCTTGTTAAAAAATAATAATGAATTTCTTTGAATAAATAATAATAATAAGGAGCGTGTTAAATATTTCGTTACTTTCAATAATCATTTTTCTAGAAATATGTATTTAACTTGTACGCTGTGACATCCCTTGAGATTTTTTCCGAAAGATGAAAAAATGACTAAAATATGGTTTAATTACAAGGCACTTCAAAGGTTTTCATATTTCGCTTAGTATCTTTTCCTTATAAATATTCAATCTTGCGTCTTAGGAAGAGCTAAAGATGTATCCTAATTAAATTCAGTATGACATGAAAGTTAAAAAGTTAACAAATATGGGGTTTGCACTTTCAATTGCTGAAGAAGCATATTTAAGTATCATTTGCCAAATGCATTAATCCATTAACGGTGTAAGCTACCTACATTTCCACCTGCAAATACACAATTACGCACCCCTTAAATTTCAAAGAGACCATTAAGTGAAATGCACCACATAAATCGGTGTTTGTGTGTGTGTGTGTGTTTGCGAATGAAATCAGTTCCAGTTTATAAATTAGTTAAATTTTCCCCGTGGTTTATGTGAACTTTAATTACCTTAAGTTACTCCATACGCTTCACATTCCGAGATGCAAAAACGTAATTTTCAACGCTTATCAGCGATAGTTCCTAGCATTAAAATAGCAGTAAAGCGAAGATAGCAAACGGGGAAAATAACAATCTATCTCTAGGGGGAAAACTACTAATACTTGCTCGCAGTCTAAGAGACATAAACTGAAAAACGTATAAACGCTTGCAGTACATTGGAATTTTTGCATTGTAGTCTGTCAATAACGCAACAACCCCCGATTCTTTTGTGGGCTGGCCTTTCCGAGGTAAGGGCGCGTGGTGATATATGAAAAGCTTTCCACAAAGACTTTGTAGTGGTATTCAAGATCCTTGTACTTCTTTTAGGTGCATATCGCTCTGGGCGAATCGCAACGGAAAATACGCCCGCTTTTACAAAATTATTGCATAACGAGTTCTTTATTTCGCCGGGTTTTTGCACTTTCTTTGTCTGCTCTCTTTCAACCCTTCCTCGCCGTCAGAGTGTACACTTCGTCTTGCGTCTATTTACACTTATCATAAATAGTCTTGCAGCCATTTTCCTCACTGGAAATCGCATTGTTACACACCTCGTTAGTAAACGAGTCAGTTCGCTGACACCGAACTAAATTACGGGAATTAATAATGAGGGTAAAAAACGCTCAATTTTGGGCCATCAATCAACGCGAAATAGATATTTAATTATCAAGTTACGCGCTCAACAAACGCATCTCAAAAATCAAAAGCAGATATTAATTCTAGATTAGTTAGACATCAAGCATATTATAATAATAAATGTCAGAGAGCCTATTTGTTTTATTACTTCTTGCCAGCATCACTTATTGATAATGTTAGACGTAAAGTCTTGTGCAATAGTACGTTTCGTATGAAGTTTGTTCACACTGTTTGCCTTGGATTCACTGCTTCAATATATATTTATAATGCGTTCGTCTCCAAAAGAGCAATCTCACGAGAGTCGTATCGCCG
Source organism: Cypha longicornis (assembly GCA_030264615.1). Lineage (NCBI taxonomy): Eukaryota > Metazoa > Arthropoda > Insecta > Coleoptera > Staphylinidae > Cypha > Cypha longicornis. Next base: position 5,823 of record JARJDY010013888.1, read on the forward strand.
GAAAAGATGTATGGAATGATATCCCAAAGCGGCCGAAATATTTACTCGGAAACATATTAATCGGATTACAATTGAGTTTCGTAAGTGCTTATCTCAGGCTTGCTATCTTATCGATTGTTGGGCGCCTTCGTACAAAGAGGCGACTTCAAGTAGATGATGCTTCGTGCCCATTCTGTGGTAATCAAAACAACATCCATCCTTAATTACTTAAAGAATCCTCTTGCTATTGTAAGCACCATGCGCCTATACGCTATATCCGTAAGCACTATAATTATACGGCAATTAAACGTATTGATTTTTAATTTTCTTATTTTATTCTACGTTAAAAACATGTTTGCTCCTTGTGGTCTTGTGTATATGCATGTACTACGCGGACAAGGTACGTTATGAAACGAAGAGCTATGCCTGGGAAGCTCATCAATAAACCGAAGCGTAATTAAATTTGGATTAAGGAAGCACAAAAAGTTTGTGGGATGAAAAAACAGCCTTCATGAAGGTGGACTTCACTTAGTGTTCAAATAATTGGGCAGGAGAACTCAACGTGCGACGTTTAAATTTGACTTTTCAATATACAGGTTCAATAACTCTCCGCGTGAACGCTAGAAAACCTCTCCTGTCTCTATACCTTGATTACTATAGACATACAACGAAAATGTGCTTTTGTAAATATTGTAATCTGCCATCTTTGTGACAATGCTGCAAGAAATCTAAGATTCGGCGACAGATTCGTGATATCAAGGATTCGCAGTGAGACATGTCACATCTGTAGAGTAGCTATATACATTCACGGCTCTGCAAGTTCATATGTGTTTGCTCAATAAGGATAGTGACGATAAATATGTGAAAAGGAAATTGATATAATCCGAGCGTTTTATAGCGCAGCATCCAATACGAAAGCTCGAAACGCCGTCTAGTCAATTATTCTTTGAAAATGTAGTTAAAAACACCTGTGGCACATTTGTAGGTCGTGCAGAAAACGCTTCACCCGTCCGACGGTGAATGTTTTAAGTATATAGAGCCCTAGAAGACACATTTCTTTAGCCTTTTTTTGTGCTTATATTAAACATAGAACCAGTTGGCGTTGGACATTAGTGCATTAAATTGAAAAGCAATTAACGTTTTTGTACAGGTATACAGCACTGCAGCGCATTATGAGTCATTGGGTTTTATGTTTGGAGGATCATGTACCATGGTAAAGGTCATTGGTGCGCGCGCGATTTTCCACCGCGAACACACATTCTTACCCACTTCTTGCGTTGCAATGTTTGTCCTTGATTATCTTTTATTCAATCTGCGTGCGTGCGTCCGTACGCATATACGGCGATTATTATTTGTTCTCGCATTATTTTTCCCATCTCTCTTCGAGATCCACTATAATGGCAATAATAAATAAGCAGTATGCTTGCCTGCATTTAGTGTTCTTCAGCTTAAACATGCATTTCGAAATGAATCAGCAATGCAATGTAACCTATAATTTCGCGATATAAGCCAAGGGAATAGGTAATGTTGTGTGAATCAAAAAGTGGTAGCTTTTATTCTAGCTGTATGCTGTAGATATACGGGATGTTAATATTAAACATTCGTTAAATCCCATGTTGAATTGACGACCACTTTAAATCGAGCGCATATATAATCGGAAATACATAATCGAATAAATAATGTAACTGACATGTAACATATAGGTTTAGCCTTTGATGAAATTCAGATTTTAGTTGTTCAGTAAAGTAAAGAGCAAGGTCACGCGGGGTCAAGTGTAGAATTTATTCGTGCCTCATACGTGCATGCAACATTATTACAGAACTGATACTTTCAATTTGACCCAACCTAGACATGAGTTTATTTACCATTACACTTTAATGAAAGTTTAATCACGAGTGAAATTACGTACATTTTCGTTGTACATTAAGGTGGTAATTTGGAGTTTAGTGTGTATAAATAAAAAAGTAGAACACATCGGCAGGTATACACACAAACAAGCCCATGTAACCGCAACAAAAGTCAAGACTTTCGAACTTCGAAATATAAACCATTAATTATAGTTATGGATAGATGTAGAATAGACCCTCCGAACATATAGCTCGGACCAGTTTACATCCATCTTGTAATTATAATAACCTCAAGCGATCATTTTTTATCGTTTTGTTGGCGGAGCTTGCTCGCATTTGAAAGTTACAAGTGGTGGCATACAAAGGTGTACAATACTTTGGCGCGCATTACTGAAATTTAGGTTTTTTTTTGTTAAAGTTCGCTTTTCCCCCCCTCCCCATGAAATCAATATCATGGCACGCTAAAAAACTTGATTCATTCTTGAGAAAACTTGGGAAAGTTAATTTTAGGAGTTGTATTCCTTCCAGGCAGCGCAAACGTTAGATCGTTAAAATGCTTCGCAAAAGTAATGAATTTAATTCAAAAATTATCCGATGTAAGCCTCATTAAACAACAATGAATATAAGTTTTCCCATGGAAGCTAGGTACAATGACCGGCGAGTATTCTAAGTGTATTTTGCATAATGTGGACTATTCTTCTGAACTAATATTGCTATCCGTTCTTGGTCAGCTCAATTCATAATGAGAAAATATTACCTATTCTGCTTCAACTTCATACACCATCCAAAAAACTCGTCTTTTTTTCTTATTCTTCTTCAACTGCATTAGAGAGACATTCCTCGATTCTTTTATTCCGATTCATTAAGTGGGTGTATACATACAATGCGTGAATACACACGAACACAAGCCTCGGCGTATAATAAGCAACAACAAATAAATTTTATCAATGTGGACGATCAAAATCAAGGCCGTTGATATTTTCTTAAGTTAAAATGCATAAGTACGTGTAAAGTTATAAGGTTGAGCATTTTTGCAGCCCGGCGTCGTAAATTCAATGCAACTACTTTAGATTATCATACCTTCATAGAGAGGCATATATTCGTCGACGATCAGAATGCCTCCTCTCGCCGTATTCCTGTTGCAACACCTCGTCTGTCACCATGACAGTTCGCAGACTATAATAATGCGTGTAATAAATTTTATTACTAATTATATTTTATATATAGTGCCTTTGTATCTCTCGTCTGGCATCTTTAAGAATTGGGCAGCATCGCGCGTTATTGGGAATACGCGTTCTAGTGTACACTTTTGTTACCATGACCAACTTCATCCGATTTATCAGAGACGGGGTATTTACCTACTACCTATAACATGATACCTTTATTGCTGCAATGCCCCTTCAGCTATCTCATTATAAGCTTCCTCAATCAGATCCCAAGGTCCTTTAGATACACTAGCGAGGGGATCTTGTATTAATTTCGAGAGACAATCATTAAGCATAATAAATAGAGAAGTTATAGCTTCCTTGTGCCTTTGCTTACTATTTCGTAACAAAGTCCAAACGTTACTTTATGTGACGCTCGCTATGGCAACTTCAAACTTCTATTAGGAGTTCAAAGTGAGAGAATTTATTTATCAAAGGAAGAAAATTAATATTTAAATAAAGAAAGTAACTGTTTTACGTTTCTGTTAATGTTGGAAGCACATTCTTGTACTTTTAATATAAAACTCGTAATAAAGTTCCTCCCTTAAATTGATAAGAGTTTAGAAAGTGCTAGCTACTTTAGCGAGGATGATAAAAAGTGCATTTTATGTAATAGTTTCACCGCTGTTAACTATTTTTATTTAAACCGTGTGAATACTTACAGATGTGGGAGACGCATCGTTGCCTAAATTTAAGCCCGATAAATTGGTCTATAAACATTTTTTATGTCGCCATAAAAAAGAATAACCTCTGTAGCGTTATTATGGTACGCACTCCTGCCGAATTAGATAATTTTTTATACCCTGCTTTTAATTATATCTGTTGCTTGGCGATCTTTTAATTAAGGAGCGAAGATTCGAAAAGTAAATATCAAAAAAAAAACAAAGAAACTTGTGCAAGTCACAATTTTTTCCGAACCCACTTATGGAAGTAGAAATACCCTCCGGTTATTCCAGTTAGTTAGTATTTGCATCGCAATTGCCAGAATTAATTATTTCGATTATAAATGCTATGCCGGCGTAAGTAAATATGTATTCCTGCTTGTTGGAATAAACATACGTGTTCGTTGAGCAAATTCGAGGGCCCCTACGCTACGCCAAAAGGAAATTGATTTTTGTGGGTGTGTCGTTACATTGCTTTGATGGTATTAGTTCACGTTTCAACTTGAAATTAAATAGTGAGTTGCCGATTTGCGCGCTTCCAGAATTAATCACACGTGAAATGGCAAAGTTGGGGGGTGGTTTCGCAGCAAAGAAACGTATACGCGCGCGTTTACTCTAATTCTGTACCTAAGTGAGTGTTAGCTCATAAAGATGAATATCCCAAAATTAGCCTATCTTCTGACCAAGAGTTTTCTGCATCAAGTCAATGGCAATTTGGTATGTCAACCGCTTGGTGTATGCATGAACCCAATATAAATTATTAACCCGGAGGCTTTACAACGGCCACCTGTACATAACGTGGAGTGTGTGCAGGAGAAATCAAAAAGATCTTGTTGCTGATAGAGGTCCATGCTGAAAAGCTGCCCATTATCCGGACTTTAACTACATGTGCATATTTACCCACTCTAGAGTAAGCTACATAAAAGTTCAGCGACGAAAAAAATAAGGAAAAACCGAGGGAAATTATTAAGGAGTGCAAATACGACGCTAAAAAATAAATGAGGAGGAATGGAAATCGACGAAGCGAATACGAAATAAACGGATGGATTTTCATAGCAGCCACAAAATATCTCCGCCCTTTGTTTATAAATTTTAGCATTCATTCCGGTTTACCGCCGACGGGCAACATTACGCGAAAAATATGAAACTTTGCAGTAATTTGGTTTCGTCGAACACTCGCAAAGGTGGCTGAAAATTTTATGCAACCTAAAAGCGGTTTGGAAATTAATTTAATATTGTTGCTTTGTTTTAAAACCACTTCCCTTGAATTTAATGCATTTACATACTCGGTAATAAAAAAAAAAACATTTTCTTTATCGATACTACTCAGGCAAATATAGAGAAAAGGACGCGCGTTTGGCTATATTTTCCCCGAATTTTTTATAGGAGGTGAAGTGACTGACAGCGAAACTGACCCAATAAACACAATATTACATACATAACATGCTATTTGTTCTGCTTCACTCTTGAAATACTCCAGACCCCCGTTTCTATCCCCTCACGTCTAAATAACCGTATCCGAGAATTTGATCAGAAGTTCATTTGATTACAGTGACTTAATAAATTGAAACTCCAAGCAATGGACGATTCTTTCGCACACGTAAGCAAAAATATATTTGCGAGCAATAAACATATTTCTGCCACACATTGAACCGGTGCCGACGAAAGATAGCGCGATGAAGTATGTCAGATCGCGCGAAACAGGAAAACCCCGTTCGCAATAAAAGTCCGCCTTTATTGGGTTAATAAAAGAAATCGAATATAATTGGCAGTTACACTGTGTAGCGTTGGAAACAATCGACAGCACCCCTAACATACATACGCGCAAAGAGTGAATCGCTTATATAACGCGGATAGTTACCAATTAAAAATTAGCAACGGGAGATAAAGCGTTTCAGCGCCACGCACACAGCGAGTGTGTAAACATAAAAAGCTGATTTCCGAATGCGAAATTACCAAATACCAATTTGAATGCATTTTTTATATGTGCTGATGCTGGCTTATATAGAAATGAATTAAATACCTTTAATACAACGAATTTTGAGTTTCTCCTATTCAAACTAAAGTATATAACTAAGCCTTTCTATTAGCAGTACCGATTAAGCAGTTTAAATTCATTCGAAAGTTTAAGCTAGACATCAATTGAAAAAATGTCCTTTGTGAGAATGATAAAGAACAGCAATTATTCCGATTCGATTTCATTATCGTACACTATGTCGTTAAAGTTGCTGCTTTGACAAGCGTACGTAAAAAGACATACCTAACAAAGCACAGAAGAGCAGTGATAGGTTCAAAGATAATTAGATCGATCTTATTTATACAATGTTGTTGCTTTATTGTTACGATTCTCAACTGTCCGTAACGATTTCCGGCTCTTCATGAGAAACCAGTGCAATCTGACTTCAAAAGTCCTCATAGAAGCAAAGTGCTTTTACAGCAACGATATAGTGTAGATACAATGCGAAGTCTTACACTGAGAGAAGAAAACAGTCATTTGTCTAGACGCGTTCGAAACCTAATTATTGTAATGAACCGCATCACAATATTGCGTTTTCCTGTTTGCTAACGAGCATTTTACTGATTTCGTTTTATTGTTTGGGAATTGCGCGATCTCTAATTGCCGCCAATTGTTACAATATGACAATGCGCTGCTAGAAATGAGCGTTATGTACTACATTTAATCAAAGGGAGGAACAGTTACACGGCCACTCATGCGAATTAATAACATGCACGACCTGAAATCGAATTAACAATTCAGCAGAATAATATAACAGATATGTGTTTTGGGCTGAGTCCAACAATTTATATATCCTCGGTCAGATTGAGGTAAATGGCAGATTTTCGTCGGACGCTCGTTACGAAACGATGATTCCGTTCGATTATTAGGGGACCGATGCGGTTCTTTCAATGTGTGCCTGGGATCTTCCTACGATTTGCCGAGTGCTCAAGTTAATTGTTCCAATTTAGTAGACCGTAATAAGTCGTGTTCGACTCCAAATTATTAATAACATAGAAAGTATGAGGTCATATATTAATGACTTTGTTTTCAATTCGAGGAGTATATGGAAGGTAATAAAGAAACATTTAGATGCTTCATGTGGGCTGCCAAATCGTAAAGATCCCACTGAGGAAACCTCAGAAACGCTAAACACTATGTTAATTTATTAATAAATACCCGTAGGCAAATTGCTTAATTGAGAAATCGTTAAGAAGCACATGGGAAGCAATTAACGCATAATTTGCGATGCCTACGACTACTAAGCATGCGCTAAATATCAGGCGGGTGCGAAGAAATTGAGAATACTGTAGGTACTTACTTAAATATTCGAGCAAATATCCAAATGGAAAAATTTCTATAAAAGTAGTTTTTAATGTTTAATTGTAAAGTTGGCCTTAAAAGCTATACGCTTTGACGAAGGGTTAGCAATTTGTTAAGCCCACATATCAGTTCTTTGCGTTTGTCATAATATTATACCTGAGTTGGTAAACGAGTGATGAAAACACGTCTAAAGATAAAACAACAAGTTAGCATTAACTTGGCATGGTATCGCCCATTTATAAATTCAGTAGGCAGAGTCGGATTCATTTACGGAAACCAACCTTTGATATATACATTCAAATAAGCGTACGCAGGTGTATTTCCATGAGCTTTCGTTCGTGTCTACTTATTATACACGCACATCATCGTGTTCCATAGTACATAAAACAAGAAGAAGTGACAATTTTAATTACCTCGTGCATAAACAAGAAGCACTTATTTGCCGTTTTGAAATAATTAATTTACTGACAGTTGATCGGGAGCGTTTACGGAAGAGTAAATCACCGAGAATGAATGGTTCGAATGAAATAGAGTTTTTTTCTGTTCCTGAACAGTGATCGGTTTTTAGCGTTTCTCCAAAGGTAAATATTTAATTTGATTTCATTACCGCTCGACCGTTCAAACACAATCTAGTTAATCCGGTAAGTGTTTAATTTCATGTTTTCCGTTTTTTTTTTACTTTGAAATATTAGAAAGCGAATTTTCCACCGGTGGTTGGTCCACTCGTCATTTACATATTTTCATGGATGAATATGATGGCAGCTTAAACGATATATCTTCGTTATGTTCATAACGAAATTACGAGCCTAATACATAAATACGCTCTTTCGCTAAGCGGGATTGGAAAAACGCGGGCAGGATATCCTGTCAACCACAAAAATATACTCGCAAACTTTTACTATATAGCCCACAAAATAATCAAGCAAGCGATATTTGTTATCATTATGTTCGACAGTCACGTTTTTCTTAATTCTTGGTTCCCACAGCAGATATAACTTCAGTTTTGGGAAAAGTCTCGGATGACTCATTCATTAGATAAAGAGTAATAATGCATAGTAATGAAGGGCGTAAAAATTCGAAGACCTAATAATAAATTTCATCTCGAATTATCTAATTAACTTCACTGCTCAGTAAGCCGTCATATAAATAATTTCACTATTTGCAACAATTTAATGTAGCCATTACCGTTTTATACGTTCATTTTATTTACTTGAGTAATTAAAATCAAAGACCGTTAGTTTGCCTACACTGAAATTGCTCAGAACCAAAACTTAATGGCAAATTGTTGGTAGGTACATTCTTAATTGCCATTATTACAGCATTATTATAAACACGAAAATTGTGAATACATAATAGCTCAAGTTTTAATAATGTCGATGATCCGGCAGGCAGTCATATTAATACCTTGGCCAAAGAATAGACCACTAAAGCGCTTTTTGTCCTTCCGTTTATTAAAGCGATGAAGCGAAAGAAAAGTAATTGTAATCTCAAATATTTTTAGAAGGGGCCGTTGTTCGTCGTCCCTCGCATGCTTTTTGGATTACACCTGCCCAGTTTTATTTTTAACCATGAAAACCAGAAAAAAATTGATATGAAATTGGTTAATAGAGTTTTTAAATTATAGATTTTTTAAAAAATGTTGCGAACCCGTTGCATATTTTTTTCTTATTTACACTTTACTGGAAAGTAGAGGGCTTCTTAAAGGTTATGATAAAAAAAAGAAACACGAATTCGCTTCAAAACTACTAAATTAACGATACATTTTATGTGCGATAAAATTTTTTTATAGAAAGGGGTGTTTTTGCTTAAGCGAAAAATTTTTCAGACAAAGTCATCATACATGCGATCCAGGAATAAAAATGTCAAAAATATAGGGTGTTCCATTTAAAAGAAGAAAGTTGGTGCCAACTTCCGGTATAACCGGAAGTGAAGAGAACTTGAAAGTAATTTGTCTTAGGCTTGGGTTATACGAGAAAATACGCCTATTATAACCCGAACCTAATAGATCGTTTTCATATATGTATGACAGTATCCTAAATCTCATCTTTCCAACTTACATTTTTAATTCCCCGTAATCTTTTAGCGAATGGTGAAATTTGGCCACCTAGTATATCAACATGCGTTTCGTACGAACTCGGCAATTTTACAATGGCAAAGATGCCCATAGCCGGCTAATTTGTAATAGTCGTATGTCCAGTTTTGAATGCCTCAAAAGTTTCAAAGAGTGGCAAGACATTCGAAAAACGCATGAAACTGGAGGAACAATGTAGAAACATACAGTCTTTCTCAGTGTTTTTCAAAAGGGGACTTACGACTTTTACAAATTAAGCCCACATGCAATTTCAACGCTTTCATAACAATAGCAAACGCAATCATAGATGACAAGAATCAGCTTTGGGCCTTCAAATGATGTATTAAAGAGTCACTTACCAATCGCACACGTAGTTCAATTCGAAGATCACTCTGTGACTTGTTCTTAATGCATTAAGGAGCACGACTTCGTTCCGTGGTGTAAATGTTCTCGAAGCCATGTGCCGCGCTTTCCATGTAATGCCACCCCATGCTGCATTCAGAATAGGAACCCTCCTACATGTTATATTATAATATGCTTGAACACTTAATTATTGAATGTAAATCACCTGTATGATGACCACGATGCTCGAATAGACGTAACACCTCATCTCGATATGCACCAAGCGCTCGCTGGGATGACGCCAAAAATACCAATGTGTGCGTGTGCGAATCAAAGCATTTCACACGTTTCTTCGCCACACTACTGGAAAAACAGAAAACAACACTATTATAAGGAGCTGCAGATATTACTTTTACGATAGTTGTTGTTAAATAAAGATAATTCGTGATAACTTCTATCAAAATCACAGTTTTTCGCCAGCGAACAACAACGGCAACATGTCAGCGCCCAACCATGAAGTACAGCTGATACAGCTTTAAACACGTTGTGCGCGTGTCGAGCGTAGCACACGACTCAGCGCCTTTTGATTCGTCGGTCTCAGGCGCGAAACTTCGAATACTTGCAAAATACAGGGTGTTATTTTCCGACCCGACAAATTTCGTATGCAGCACGACAAAATTGCGACAAAAATTATAATTCAACTTTTTTGTCGCTGTGAATTGTACTATTTCTGTCCTGATATATATCAATTCTGTCGTGAATTGTACTCTATCTGATGCACTGTTTGTCCGGATATATCCCAATTTTGTCGTGCAGTTACATATTCACCCAGATACGAGGTTTACACTTATTAAAAAAAACAACGTGAACATTGAACCCATAAGGACTATACATTATGTTGATTCATAATAAATCCAAGTACACAGAACCGATGTTTCCTTTGAATTGAGGGTCTCGCAAACTCATATACAATTACAGAAGCAAGGCGCTCTGATTGGCTGTTTACCTTAAGCGCTACATTCAAGCTACAAAGTGACTGCAATTTATTTGTTTCAATCTCCACAATTCCGCGTAAAGTTCTTAAACAAAAAATGAGGAAAAGCACAAATAAACCGGTGTAATATATTGAGCAAACTTATCAATCGCAGCAGGCACTGATCGAAATAATATTTTATTTGGTCTAATAAAATGGAAACCATTTATATTGTCGAATGCAATAAAAAGCTTGATGATTTTCATGAAAGCGTTGCCAGTATTACAAAAAAAAGTGTATCGCTACATGATACGGTTCAAACATGCGTAATTTAAATTGCTATTGAGTATCGAACATAGGGTATTTGTTACCATTGGCATTGATGACATAAATAATTAACTATTGTTCAGTAATTGTGCGTTATTATTATAATAATAATATTTTCGTTGTATCTATCTCGCACAACAATATGTATTTTCAATAGCTTCAAATGCAACTACTTACGCAAATATATCTATTAAATAAGGGCCCAACTTTTTGTTTGTTTTAATCGGAATTATTTTATAAAGAAACATTGAAACGAATGTGCGAAAATGTTATTTTTGGCTTTAAAGGACAATGCTCAATGGTTGGCTTTAAGAACGTCTGGAGATGGTGCATGTTGCCCATATATGGAATTTGCTAAATAGTATCGTTCAATCAGGATTAGAAGTAATTTATTGCCAAGTTGCGGCGTAGATTAAGGGAGAGAAGTTTAATCGTTGATGGATTTAGAAGAAAGACACCGACGCATCTTTGGACGACGCGACTCTCGCATATATTTCACCAATTCTGACATATTAAATGCAGTCGCTTTATCTTTTCTTCGGATCTCGTTTTTCCAAAGAATATTACTAACCATTAATATTACTAGGATCAAAAACGCAGTTTTAATAAACACCTCCGAAATAACCCACTGCGTTTATAAGTCTGATGATAGCTGGGGATTTTTGCCAAGTGAAACGATAAACCGCAGAGCAAGTTCGTATGAATGAGCGAAACTTCAGTCTCTCATTTTTCACCTTTCCTACAATTAAGCTACGAATAGGAAACTCACAAAAGCAATTATTCGGTTTGGGAAATTGGAAGAAAGTTTACAATTTAAATGTTACGCATTTGGATTTAATTGTCCTCGCGAAGGGAACGGAACGAAAGACTCCCCCAGTTGTATTGGGACGTTTAAGGAAACAAGATAACGTCTCTCCTCATTAAAAGTATCTCAGATGAAATGTACTAATTTAACGAGACTAAATTACTTACGTATTCTGATCAAGAAGTCAATTCGGTTAAAGGGAAACAGTCCAATATGTTCCTACTAAAGTTGTTCATAAATTAGTAAAGACGCGAAATTATTTTCCCTTTTTTTGCTATTTTTCCCACATCCTTTAAGAGGTCCAGACGTTCCATAGATTAAAAAATATCGCGCCATTTGCTCCAACAGTCCAACATTCGAGGGGAATTATACATAATCTCAAATAGCAGGAACATATGCGCCAAATTAGTTTCATAAACTGTTCCCATTATGTGAGAATATGCAAGACAACCAGCACAAGCTTAAATTTCATGTATACATTTGCCCAACAATTAATTACAATTCACAGCATATGATTATTTACACTCTTTTTAATGGTCTTCGAGAGAACAAAGGAGTTGCGAATGTTTTAAATAATCCCTAGTCAAAAAACTAAACGAAAAGACCATTTGCGGCTACAGAGCGAGCCAGAATTATTGAAATCTTAGAGTGCACTTATATCCGTTCGCGCTCTTCATGATAAGCGATTCCTTGAACTTATTCAGAGCATACCGCACTGAGAAAGGGCTCTATTAATGCAAACGCGCAAAGGGAAAGTCTCAAGGACAACTTATAATTTTGACTCACTCAGTGTATTGCCGTGAGCAAAGCGTAATGTCTTATGCAGACACTGCAAAAGTAAGTGGTAAAAAGCTCAAGTTTAACGATCATTTTTTCTTCAACTACAACAAGCTTTTTGTAAAGTTGATTTAATATGATCTTGAATATAATTAGCCAGATGATGATGCAGACTTGATCTTTCTTTTTGCGAATTTCGATGTGAACTCTTTGCTTCGCGTGTTAGTTTAAGTTCTTACAGTAATTGGTCTGCTCGAAGGTTGCGCGTTTAAGATTATTGAATACCGCAAGTTTTTTACGAAATCTAAATCGAAACTATAACGACCACTAATACAATTCCGACCGCATGATGCGTTTCCTTTTGCCTCAAAGATTTCCATGGCAATCTCCATCGTCGAATTGAATTGCATCAACGCATATATATATACAGCTAGACCTACGTCTAAGTGTGTGAGCTTGCAAACGTCCGATTGTATGTGGACGTAGGTACTTTTATTAATATTTATATTCCACTGTATAGCCGAAACCATACAGTAAATATACATAAATGCCTTCGCTCAGATTGAGACCGCGAAATTGCTGGACCAGTTTCGAATGTTCGCCATTTAATGAAGAAATCTAACGAAATTGTCTCGCTTGACTCGACTGCATGCAATTCGATCCCTATCTCCCGGCTTATTACTTTCTGACATTAACACGATTATTTATCACCTCCAGCGCTTCGTTCGCACTTCGCCAGCTTCGTTGCGTAAGAACGCGCGCTCAGAAAAAGTTCGCCGAACCGCGGAAACATTAATTTCGGGCGCGCAATATTTGCTAACAAGATTACCGGCTGAAATATTTAGGCAATTAGGGAAATTGTGTTTGCAAGCGATCGTTCATTAAATCAAGCAGGGCTGTATTTTTCTACTGATAAAATCCTCTTTATTCGCATCTGTTCCCAACTGCGCCACCCATGCAAGCCAATCCATTTGGGCCAATTCGCCTTGAGTGAGCCCACAATTTTGTGCGCTTTGTGTTTTAATAAGAAATAAAATAGCGAAATATAGAAGAGCGGAGAGCGCCATAAATTTCGGGCAATGCGACATTGAATTGTGACTTATCTGCCAATTCGCGAATAGCATAACGTTTTATCCTTGCGCAATATAAAATATATGCGCTTCAATACGTTGAATGATAATGTCCGAAGACAGCTATTGAAACATTTCGCAGCGATATCTGTTGATTCGATTGCAGTCAAAATATGCATTGAAAGAGACAAGTTCCAGGAAAAGTTTCTCTTTTGTAGTCGCTGCGCCTGAAATTACCATTAAGAGTGGCATATCGTGTTGCGGTGACAACGCTGATGATGATGATGATGATGGTGATGTCGTAAGGCGACGAAGGCCAACGGATAGAACTTCGGGAAGATAAATAAAAACGAAGCTTTTTGTGTAATTGCCGTAGTGCACCAGTGTGTTATTATTTATGTTTGTTCAAATGCAGCGTATGTGTGCAACGCTCGAGAATTAATTAGACGTAGTGCATGTATTCGCACGGGGACAAATGTACGAGCGGAGGAAATGTATCAGCAATGTGAAGAGACGATGAGAGGAGCACCGTAAAGAATTGCGCGCACCGCCTGCGTAATTGTCGCGTTACGGTTGCGCCCGGCATTGTTTTTCCACGCTTCCAATTCCCGGAACGTTCGCACATTTCATTCAATTAATTTACATGTTGATTAGGAAGGCGGCACGTGCTCTAATAATAAAGTTGCACATTCAATGCTCACCTGCGGCTGTTAGGTGGATGTATGTGCTTTTGGCAGCTTTGAAGTTCGTTGTAACTTTTTCGGTTGTCGTGGTGTTCGCTGATGTTTTCAATTACCTGTCGTTTTGCCATTCATTCGCTCTCTATTATTAGCGCCTTTTGTTTCGGTGGAAGTTAATTAGCAAAAGTCGCATTTGAAATATCTCGCTCCGGTGGAGCCGAACTGACTGAATGTCACAAGATTGCAAATAAGTCCGCGATCTTCTTTTACTTCCTCCGAGTAATTTTAATCCCTTTCGAGAAGAGAACCTTCAAAATCTGAGTGTCTTTTAACAAAGGGACAGTTTTCTTTGAGGAAACCCATAGCCTTAGGCACAATTGCTATTTCATTTATTTGTTACATTAAATATATATATAGCGGCGCAATAAGAAATAGGGGTTAATAGCCGTAGTTTTTCTTGAAAACTATCGCAATTATGCTAAATCCTTTTGACTCATTTTTTACACCTTCGGCACTCCCTGAAGGCAGTACATAATACAGCTGTTAATTGCTCACATATTTCCATAAAATGATACTAAATTGTCAACTTAAGCACGTAGTCTTTGCGCGGGATGAAGAGTAATTTCTTTTCTATATTATTTATTTATTGATTCCGTCGTAATTGTTTTTCCTTTCAATGGCGCTGATACGTTTCGGTGTGACGAGAACGTTGATGGTGTCAAGCAACTCTTCGGCGCAGCGGTCGTAGCTTGAAGCTAAATGACCTCACTTCCGCTTTCAATAACGGCCGCATGGTACGTCAATATTCAACGTCCCATAATAACGTTAAGAAGACTAATGGATGTAACATCTACATACATATTTATAAATGAATAAATAATAATTTACTTGATACTCGTACAGGCGTGTTCGCATTATGAATGCATGATACACTAAGTTAAATTACATGTAGTCAGCGTAATTACCTCACCTTTTATCAAATACATACACTCGTATGTGTATGCATACGGGAAATCTTAGGATTTTTCACCTTGTTCCAAAAGAGTGAATTTACGGCCTGCCACTGCCCGCTAAATTATTCCATGTATGCAAAGCGAAATACGAAGCATTCAAGTCCTCGTACCTGCTCTCATTACGAACACAATTATTGAACTCGTTATTATGTTACTACTAAATATTAATACGCGTTCAATTGGAGCTGGATCGTGCGATAATGATTTCAAATTCAAACGCGGCCTATATGGAAGGAGCCTCTAAGGTGCTTTCTTTATAACTGTTTTAATTAAAATCACTTTTTGCTCTTGCTTTTATTACTGACATAACACATCTGATGTTCTAAACTCATTAAAAATTCTGCCCTAATGACAATTTAGCTTTGATGTCGATTTCAGTACAAGGCGTGTAAGTAAACCGCCCCCATGGAGGGTTTCAATATAATTAATACCTATGACTATGTGTATTGAAGTAAGCACATGCAAACACATTCATATGTGTTTTTATTGGATAATTAAAGAACATATATTTTTGATCCTTCATCTTCTAATGAAGGGTTACATTTACATGCAAAAATTCGAAGTTGGATTTTTGACGGGTATTTAAGTTTTATGTGCCCCTGAATCCGAAAAATGTTAATAATATGCATTAAAAAAGTATGTACATAATCGAAAATGCAAAATAATTAAATATAAAAGCGAAAAAACTTTTAGAAAACCCAAAAACTAAAAATTGTACTAATAGTACTTTCTTGTGTTGAAAAATTTGACATTCAAATGTAAAGTTAGAAAAGTATAACAAACTTAAACCGTTGGCATATTTTGGGTAAAAAATAAATTTGGCAGCAACATTTTGTGATGTTAATAAGAAATTATGGTTTTGCGAGCGCATCGAGCCAACATTTGAAGATGAAGGGTTGTGTGAAGTTAACGTCACGTCTGCTTGAAGAGGTATATTCATGAAATACATTCAAAGTAATTAGTAAATTCACCAATTAAGCCAAGCCAACACCTAAGAACACAGTAATGAACCCATTAGAGCGAAGATATTGCGATGCGGAGAAATCACCCAATAGTTACATACCGATAAGGATAACAAGAGCGTGGAAGCGAACAATGGCCGGCATATAAATTACAGTCACTGTATTTAGGTACCTACCGGAAGCGAGATCAACGAGATGGGAGCAAGTAACGCATTTGTTTAACACTACGCGGTTTATCTAAGATCGATACGAGGCGGACGAGTGAAGGAATTTTTACTATGCATGCTTGGGCCGTTTTGCGGTCCCCATATGTGTGTGGAAGGAAATTGTACTGTTCTCTATGGTCCGTAATCAAGGAAGGCAAATGGCTAAGGTAGTTTAATAAAGAACGCAATCATCTGGCAAATAAGAGCAACGGATGGGAATGGAAAAGGGTGCCGCCGAAACAATGTTTGACTCATCGCTTTTCCTTTCTTCTTCCTTTTATCCTTCCAAAGCCATTACCGTGTGCACAGTGTAGACCTCATTGTACTCCGCGGAATTATTTTTATGGGCCGCGCTTAATTGTCATAGTCATATAGAAAGCATAATCTAGTGACAAATGCCATTTTCAGACGATACTTGGCCCGTTATTTAGCGGCGTGGCGGGCGGAATGAAAGTACGTGCGCGTTTATTGTCGCCGTATAGCGTGTCGGTTTATAATTCTCGCAGGATTTTCAAGCGCACAAAAAGGGCACGCACGTTGGACACTCACGCACTCGAAGCAACAGCGCCGCATATTAAATATAATAACATAATCGGACGCTGCGAGCGTCGAAACGAATATGAAATGGTCAATTATGTGAATGCGCCGAAGAACAAAAGTTGCCGTGAGAATGTATATATTCTGCACCTCCGCGTGGTCGCTATTATTGTTTTTAATCATCGACCACCGAGGAAAAGAATGCCGTCCTAAAGAACGGAGTGTTCCCGCACTTTTTCAAATCCGCGCGATCGATTTTGAGAAATGGCCATAGAATTGTTGCTATTACGACTGCTACTTTTTTCGTGGGTTTTTATGAAACCAATCAAAAGTTCAATCAGCTTAGTTAATCAATAAGAGAAAAACTCTTATTAGAACCGATTGCCTTCGTTTTTTTCTTACGTAAAGTCGAAATGAATCTAAACATTAAATTACGATTGGAAGGTTTCGAAAGTTAATTGCTTAAACTAATTTATTGTGCTATTAACGCTTCCTCTCCTGGCAATGCGTTGCAAATGCGAAACTGATGTAGTTTCCAACAGTCACCGCAGCCAGTACTAGATTCTACTAACTTTGAGATTTTATTGTCTAACCGCTGCTACAGTAATAACCGTATCGTTATCAAGTCGTTTTATTTGTTCTAGGATAACAACACCGGCCAAGTGTTACTCGACGTCGCGTTCAGACATCTGAATCTGCTGGAGACTGCCTACTTCGGACTTCGCTTTCTGGACCAAGATGGACAAACGGTTAGAAGCAATTTTTTTTCTTCCAACTCCAATTTTAAACATATGTAATTAAATTATGATTAATAAAACTCCTGCAGCACTGGTTAGATCCTTCCAAGAAACTTAACCGGCAGTTTAAGGGCACAGACCCGTACACCCTCTACTTCGGCGTTAAGTTTTACGCTGCCGACCCATGCAAACTGTTGGAAGAAATAACCAGGTAGGCAATATACCATTCCAACGTGAATATACAGGGTGTTCAAAAACCGCAACTTGCTTCTACCCGTACGTATCATATCGTTGACTGCGCCCTGAGTATTACGCTGGGGGCAACAGAAATGCTAATTACACCTATTTCAAATCTTTTTCTGTGATCTTTTTCTTGAGTTGAATGGCTGATTTGTAGTCGCGCATTCTTTGATATGGACATGAAAGTCCTTTGTTGCGTTTTATGCAACCTGTATAAAGTAGTGTGTGTGGTGGAGGGCTGATTTATTTAGCCCGAGGTTGATTTCTTTTCCTTTTGAGGAAAAACGTAGCGAAGGATATGCTGTAACATTCCTTTCAAGCATTTTCGTAATTGGTAGTTTGGTGATGTGCGTTGCATATTCAGTAAGTGCACTCCCCACGTAATGATAAGTTGAATCGGGCCCCAAGCAACGGGCTCTCCTCCAATCCCTGACCTTCGACTTAGCTTTATTTTTTTATTGTCTACTTCGTCCGGCCTAATTGCACTAGCTGTGAGGAAGCGAGAACAAAAAACTTGTTACGCTAAGAATGCTAAGATAATAGTGGCTGATTACCATCATCTATTGTGATGGAACATTAGGGGAATTATTGTTATTGCGTATAAGTAGCGTGTTTGACTGTTTGATGCGAGATTGAAAACCATGTATGGCTTTTTGCGATTCGATCGCAATTAGTAGAAATGAGTAATAATTGTGAAATTTTAACTGTTTCCAGGTACCAATTTTTCCTGCAGGTAAAGCAAGACATACTGCAGGGAAGACTGCCGGTCTCGTTTGAGCTCGCCGCTGAACTGGGAGCGTACATCGTCCAATGTAAGGGCAGTTTCTCACGCGTTCAAAAAATAAGCGTGTCAGGGACATAACACTTTTTTTCCTTTTCATTTCATTCCCCATATTTCGTCCCTTAGGACATATTTATCAATGCGTGAAAAATAGGTGTGTTTTTATTACATTTTTCTTATTATTTTGCCGCAGCGGAACTAGGAGATTATGACCCTCGAAGGCACAGTCCCGGATATGTTTCTGAATTTCGATTCTTATCGAACCAGACGGTTGAGTTAGAATGCCGAATAGGAGAGTTGCACAAAACATTAATGTAAGCTGTCAATAAAAACAAGCGGAGCTACCATTTTCTTGATCTCTCCTAATGTTGCAGAGGTCAATTACCGTCAATGGCGGAACTAAATTATTTGGATAAAGTGAAATGGCTCGAGATGTACGGCGTCGATTTGCATCCGGTTTTGGTAACGACCTTCGCTTTATAAAAACCAATAGCTTTGATGGAGAATTCGTTAATTTCAGGGTGAAGATAACGTAGAGTACTTCCTGGGCTTAACTCCGAGTGGTATAATTGTCTTAAGAAATAAAAACACCGTAGGGAATTATTACTGGCCAAGAATATCAAAGATTTACTTTAAGGGACGCTATTTTATGTTACGGGTAACGGACAAAAATGTAAGTTTTCAATTGTTTTTCCACGTCCGGGATGAAAGTAAAATGTTCGACTCTTTTGTTGTTGGGCGCCCTTGTGTATGTATAGAACGATGAAAGTACTTATGGCTTCGAGACTCCTTCAAAGGCAGCTTGCAAACATCTTTGGAAATGCTGCGTTGAGCATCACGCTTTCTTCCGGTTAGTCCAAGTTTCACCCACCACTCCAGACATATTTGCCCTTAGTTCGAGATTTCGATACAGGTTTTAATCATTAGCGTCTTTCTTTTCTGATAACATCTGACATGTGCTTTGTTTCATCCAAACATAAGCGGTAGGACTGAAAAGCAAGCTGTGAGGGACGCGCAAATTAAAGTTCGCACGCCGCCGTCATTCTCCAGGACCCCGTCGAGACGTTACCAAAGAAGAATCATCGAAGGAGCGAACGAAGGTAAGTTTACCGTTCCAATTCGATCGCATTGATTAAGTATGCAGCGGACAGTAAACGTTGCTTATATTATTCGCAGTTCCGCAAGTCGAGGAACCTGTTAGAATTGACCATTGTCAGCCATCGGAGATCAAGCACGTTTCAATACCCCAGCCAGCGCAATCGTGAGTAACCCACATATACATTTATATCGCTCGGTTATAAACTTCTTATACTGATGCCCCAGCAGCATCGAAAGTCCTTATCGAGCGACGTGCAATACGTCGATAGCGGAGTCGCGCCAGCGGTCCGATTCACCAAGGAGCACCCGAAGTGCTCCTTGGACACAGCCGCATTCGAGAGGACTTTATAATAGTTCAGTGCCACCCAGTCCGAGGTCCGTCCGATCCGCGGGTCCTCGCTACCGATCTTCCTCGGTTGATAGCCAAAGTTCCAACGACTCCCGCTCTTGTAAGAGGTACAAATTTACATAGCAATTACTCTTTTGCCAGATGCATGAGCGATGCTTTTCTAGGCGTAAACATCGCAGCCGAATGACTTCAGATAATGAGAGTGAGTTGTCCAAGTGTTCGGGGAGATCTCATCGTAAGCATCGACGACACAGGTCCAGAGGTAACCGGAGGGAC
The DNA here is from genome assembly GCA_030264615.1 of Cypha longicornis. NCBI lineage: Eukaryota > Metazoa > Arthropoda > Insecta > Coleoptera > Staphylinidae > Cypha > Cypha longicornis. Next base: position 26,079 of record JARJDY010013888.1, read on the forward strand.
TCTGGTTCGGAGCAAGAAAACCACTCGCACAGACGAAAGTCTCTTAATAGAAATAGGTACGTACGCTTTTCTAGCGCGTGCCGCGAATATGAATATCGCATGTTCTTTATCTCTCTTTAGAAGAAGTGATAGCCATTACGAGCTAGTTGACTCCGGCTCTCAATGGAGGGAAGTTCAAAAGAAGCAAGCGATCGAAGGAAATGCGAGCACAATTCAACAGGCGAACGTCATTAGTAATAGGAGATCTGGTCTAGCACCCGAGTACGACGCCGAGATATCGTATCACAACAACAGCAATAACATTAATAACAATAGCCGAAGCCGAAAAGGTCGTAAGCATCGATCAAGATCCCGTTCCCCCGACCCCAAAGTCTGGCTGCCCGACGAACTTAAAAAACACTTGGAGTTCGACCTCATCGATACGACTGGCATGAGCGAGTCTCAATTGCGTGAGATACCATACACTGTGGTTCAAACAAACCAAGCGAAACAATTAAAGATCAAACATTTGCAATGGTCCAAGAGGTAAGTTTCCCCCCAGTTCTTGTTACCTTCTATTTGCTCATTTCCCCGAGAAATAACTTTAGTCATGAAGCCACCGGCCAAACTGAGAAACGTAACGAGAGTCCGCCTCCACCATATTCGCCTCACAATTCTGGACGCGTAAGGAATATGAGGAATAGTAAAAATCAATCGCCTTCGAGTTACGAGCAAAATCTTAAGGCAACGACTAGCGTCGCGTCGACCTCGAACGTTCACAACAATACGAATAGCGTTTTACCAAAGTAAATTAAAACAATCATTTAAAGTACATATACAAGTTCAGACATAATATGCTCATCTCTAGAATGTTGGATCAACTGGGCATTGGGGAGAGCTATTCGTACGGCTCGCAACGTAGTAATAGTAGTAAAAACGGCACCAGAGTGGGTTGTTCTGCTCTTTATGGGAATCCGAACACCTTGCTTGGGTTGAGCAACGGATACCATGAGCCTTTGGACTCTCCCAGAGTGAGTCATGAACATACAGATTCCGGCTTAGGTGGCGAACAAGACTGCGCTTACAGCAGTGAAAGGTAATAACGTGAATGCAATGACTGTGACGGGACTTTGCTGATCAAGTAAGTGTTTAGGTCGAGCGATAGTAACAAAGCCAATGGCAGCATGCTGAATCCCGGACCCTGTCCAGTGAGTAAATCATTCTCTAGCCATTTTCAGGCATCGAATTCTTACAATGCCGGTATGCTTCGCTCGTATAACAAGCCTAACGTTTCCTCTGTATATAAACAAGGCAACAACTGTACATACGGGGTTTGTAGTTTTCACAATCACGCCGGCCAATAATAACTCCATAACGCTCTCTTTTGCAGCAGCAATCTAAAGTATCACCTCGCATTTGCTCTAACTACAGTCCGGGTGCCATAGACCGCAAACCCACGACTGATCGAAACTCATTTACACGATTGGTTTCTAAAAACTGTAACTCTTCCTATAACTCTCACTTCTCTACGCCTGAACATTCTACTTCTCTAAGGGGCTCTTTGCGATCTGTATCAAGTAGTCCCGTTACGAATGGTAACGAGGGCCCGCTGAAGATCCAGTACAGGATGGGACATAGGTCGAAAGCAAACTTTACTGCTTCCGATATCGACGATAATTACATGTACTCGACTTTTTGTCGTACCGACACCAATCAAAACATAAATCAGTTTACCGTAAGTATCTCTCTATCCTAATTGAGGTTTCATTTTTCGCATTACTCTATTTAACGTTTTGGTTTCTTGGGCAATCACATTACTAAAGATTTAATATTCACTTTATCTACATAAGTGCTACTTTGCTTTGTCTGTTTGGCTGCTTCACTATCTATTGTATAATACATTGACACTGAACTCATTACGACTCTCACACTCTCTTCTCTCAGTACTTTCATTGATCTGATCTCACTTGATATAGATGTAAATATATGTAGTGGTAGTCCCCCGAAGAGCTTAGCAACACTCAAGCTTAAGAGATCCAATAGAAAGACATACATATTGAAGCAGACAAACGGGCAAAAGTGGGCAAAGCCGCGTATTGATCTCGATTTCTTTTTCATTCAAAACATACAGAGATGTCAAAGCAGTCGAAGTACTCATAGTACTACTGCTAAACCTCCACTGCCTCCGCTAAGTAGCCGCTCTCGTTCGGTCAGCTTGGAATACGTACTAACTCCTTTAATACGAAGCTCCCAGTAAGTATTTCACACCATGTATTCCCAATCCCGGTGAGCCATTAAGCAATAATAATAATAATGCACTTGTAAGCACCCAATCCATGCTTAGCTGTAAGTTGTTGTATATATTTGCTGAAAGTGTATCGAGCGAGCGAGATCAAGATGTGACTTGCAACTTTGATACCAACATAGTATGCAAATTGTGCGCATTTCATGGGTCTGACGAAACAAATTATTACAGCAGGTCCCAACGACCCTAAATGAGTCGTCGAAGAGCAAAATAAATGGTAACATCGATCAAGCTACTACTAAGAATGGAAAAGTGCCTGAAATGAGTACCGAATTATGATCACGGCGATCTCCAATTCTGTCGCATTTTTTCCGTCTTCGGCAATTCGACTATTATTAAGTGTATTTTAATCTCTTATTTATACCAATAAGGTCAAGTGCGAACATCTATATTATATTATTTATTTAAGTGTAAATGTCGCGTATTTCGATGTAAATATTTATAAGCGCAAACCACAGTGCGGACGTGCAATTTTTATACCTTTACGACTTACATGCATAGATATTAATATTTATATAAATATACACTATAATCATCTAGAAATACTATCGGCATAGTAGATTAGTTTATATACCGTATAAAATTATTTGACCGGCGTAAAAATGAACGATTGCGTTATATTATTAATATGGTAATTATTATTCTCGAGAACCTCATATTTATTTATGATTGCATATTATTAATCGTAATTAGTAATATTTGTGATTCCTTTTGTACTTTGTTAATACATACCCAATTAGTTATCTAGTTATGCCTAAATGTGCAGGGGTTGTTTTTAGACGTTAACTTGTGAATTTATGTGAACAGTTTTTAATTGTAATAGATGTTGGGTTTTTCCTAATTCACTCATTAAAAATATGACCTAATAACCACCTAAATGTAGCTTTGCAGTTGGAGTTACCAAACAAACGAATGTCTGGCATTTCAAGAGAACTGGAGAACACAACCTTTCTGTGGTTCTTGCGGTTTCGCAACACGAAAAGTGATCGATTAAAAAAATAATTTTGGAAAAAAATCCGTTATAAAAATTGTGCAGTCGCCTAATCGGCTCATACTTAATTATGGATTTACAGTTCTTAACAAGCAATATACTACATATTATATATTAATAATAAAATGAACTCACGTTGACTTACATTGCTGAGAGAACTTGCAACCATTCTTCGTCTATTTAAATGCCCCTTTTCCACTTCTTTGACTCAGGTTGTTCATTCATTTTATGTGTTTGCCAATCAGTGTGCGGCGAATACCTGTGTGAATAAAAGAGATTATGATTTTCTCATCTTTGTGATGATTATAAGTACATACATTCTTATAAAAACTTAACAAAATACTTAAATTCTGCTAAACTATCTAGAGCTTGTAACGATAATGTTTTAGCTAGATCACAAATGCATTAACAGTTGAAATAATAAATTCATCTAACGTCATTGTGTGTGTAAGTAATTATTTCTCTTGGCTGTGGACGTTTAGCGACATCTAGGGAGCAACTATCACAAGTTGCGAGAAAGTTTAAAATCAGTTTTGGCGCGAAATTAACTTGAAAAAATAAATAATTTAAGTCAGGGGTTTCAAATAAATTTAAAAAACACCAAAAATAGCACAAAAAGTCGGAAAACGTACCTCGCAAACATACATTTCTGATGAGAGCCTTTCATTTAGAAGAGCGTTTTGCGCTAAACACTTCTAGAAAATCTCCCTTCTGAACTAAAAAGTAGCGCTTATGAACTGTTTAAAAGTTGTAACTACATTACTGAAAGACCTCAAATAGATTCCTGAAAATATTCAATAAAATACCGAATTTCTTCAGAACTAAATGCGCATCTTGCTCCAATGTAGCTGCATAAATGCTTACCCAGCCCAGCACCCAGGTGTGGACGGATGCGCCGTGGTTTGCAATCATTCTTAGCTTGGCTTAATGCTTTATTTAACAGTCAGCCCACATAAAGCAAAGGCTAGTCGGGAAAGCAAAGGACAAAAAGAAGAATTTTCAACACATCGAAACGAGAAACACACTGACGGACGTAATCGACTCGAGCATTTATGGTCTCAGCTGCGAGTGCGCAACAGCTGTGCTGCTAAGCAGATGATTGGCTACATGCGTTTTTAATGTCAGTCGGAGAGAGTGCAGCAGTTCGCGTTGCGTTTTATCGGGTAGTGGATGGATGTTCGCCTTTGTGAAACGGCCATTGTTAAATAAAAGTGATTGCATTCGCTTGGACTGCCACGGGAAGAGGATCGAAATCGATTTGGATGCGAGACGTTTTCTGACAATCCCGAAATGTCGTCCCCGAGCGCTGGAAAACGACGTATGGACACGGACGTTATTAAACTGTATCCTTTGTTTGCCCATATTTAAATCTACATGTAAACAATAACAGCACTCTTTGTATCAGCTGATTGCTGAACTCGGACCCCAAATGGTAACGTTCGACTTTGTCATTGACACCCTTTCACTTGCATTGAAATTATATAAAAGGTGTATTCAAAACAAGTTCATTAAATGTTGATATTAGGCAAACCAAATCACCAGGACTTGGTAACTTTGCCTGACTGCTTGCATTGTTTCTACACAATCAATACCACTTCATTTTTACTGCATTGCAATTTAAACTTTAAAGTTCCTTGACTAAAAAAAATTATAGCATAGAGAGCAAACATGAGGTGACTATTTTGGGAGGCTTGAATGAGTTCTGTGTTAAGTTCTATGGTCCAAAAGGAAGTGAGTTTCCTCAGCTCCTAACAAAATTTCCTATTACTAAATAATTGTTGTAAATAATTTCAGCACCATATGAAGGAGGTGTATGGAAAGTTAGAGTTCATTTACCAGAACATTATCCATTCAAATCACCAAGTATAGGTTTTATGAATAGAGTCTATCATCCCAATATAGATGAAGTATCTGGAACTGTGTGTCTGGATGTTATAAATCAGGCATGGACAGCTTTATATGGTAAGAATAATGATAATTTGAATTATAGGTCATAAAAATAAAAATGACTTAATCACATCAATCACTAATAAAAGCACTTTCTTTGTGAGTCATTTGACTTACTTACTGATTGCAGGTAGAGGTGTAATATCAATAAATAATGAATATTTTAGATTTGTCAAATATATTTGAATCATTTCTACCACAATTGTTAACGTATCCGAACCCCATAGACCCTCTTAACGGCGACGCTGCCTCAATGTATCTTCACAAGCCCGAAGAATACAAGAAAAAAGTTTCAGGTGAGTTTTTTACTGTATACATATATTTCCACCATTTCAAACATTTCAATGAATTTTCTTTATCTAAGAAACCGCAAATGATTCATTAATAGCAGCTTACTTAAATCATATTGTTGCGTGCCCTGCAAAGCTCAATTCTTTGTTTTTAGAATATGTCAGAAGATTCGCTACAGAAGAAGCCCTAAGGGGGCAAGAAAGTAATGTAAGTTCGGACAGTGAATCTAGTATGTCAGATTTTTCGGAAAACGAAGCAGAAGATATGGAATTATAACGTAGGTTTTTCATTTTGAGCACCAAACCCGAAAGCAGTCACCGAAATACCGAAAGTCTCATTGTTAAAACTTAAGGGAACCCATCGATAGAATTGCATCGTTTCATTCTGAGTGCTTTAAATATCATTTCGTTGTTGGATTGTTGTTATTATGTTTACATTATTTTTCTACAAAATACACAAACAAACTTATAATACATATTGTAAAAACTGTTATAACTTGTTCAGTTCAGCGCAGAGATTAATTTGTAAATCAATAATTTTGATTATTTTTCTTTGTGACAAAACATAAGCAATATTTACGGAATGCTTGCAATCGGACGGTTATCATTAACTTGCAGCAGAAGCTTGAAAGTCAACGTTAATTAAAGGGTTGACGTTGTGTTATTAAATGGCATAAAGGAAAGAATTTAATATTTTTATATCGAACCATTCGTTGTGTATGTAAAAAAATAATTTAAAAACCAGTTAAAATTTGATATCAGGGAAAAGTTATTGCAGTTTTTATCAAGCTTATTAGCATATAGTGATAAAGAAATCATAGTTCTTTTCTTTTCCACATTAAGTGTAAGTTCGTCTCTCCGAAAACATGCGAACCCAATCGTCATTGTCTCATTATAATTAATTCTCAAGTGACTAAATTAAGAAGCAGGTTTAAAATTAAACTATGTACGTTTGTAAAATTTTAAACGATTGTAGCTAAGAGCGTTCCGCGAGTGATAAATACGCATGTAAAAATTGATGTTACAACGTTTCTCCTAACACTTTCTTAGTACATTTATTTATTAATGATATGTTGTAATTAGCGTTCATTGTTATGTTTAGTCTGTTTAATTCAATTACATCTGCCCTAATCCTTACGGAAATCTTCGGTTTTAATTAATTATTTTTGGAGAAATAATCAAGTTGTGAATTACTCAGCAATAATTCGTTCTTGAAAATAATTACGGAAATAGAGTAATTCTTGCATAATTTAGAACAAAAAACAAAATGAATATTTTTATGTATCGTAAATGAAGGATAGTTTTTCTATCATGCGCTACATTTGCAATTTTTTTTCTATGCATATTTATCAATTTATAGTTCAGAAAATGTAACATTCATCACGCTGTTTACTGCATTAAGTCCCAAATTAATTAATAAGTGTAAGAAGTGTCGTTTTTTAGTAGCGTCAAAATATATATATATATATATATAAATAGGTATATATTATTATTATTATATTCGAATAAACTATAATAATAATTACCATTTGTGTTGCATTTTCTTATTTTTGCCAGCAAACATTGTCGAAGCACAAGATTTGGATTATTCAGGCAATTTGAAACATTCGAATGAAGCGTCAACTGCCACTGTTGATACTTGCATTTGCGCATGCTCAGTTAGGCGGCCATCGCTGTTTTTACGCCAGTGTGTGTGCCCTTTACTGTACATGCATATGTCGAGCGTAGTTGTAGTGGTGTCTTTTCATTATTGACATAAATAAATAGCAGGCACTGTTGGTGCGTATAAAGATTGGCGAATTTTTCTCAAAAAACATTAATCGTGCATGGTTACAGCAAAAATGGGTTGCAAAATTAAAGTAATCCACGTAATGGTAACAGTAGTGTTACTGTACTTGTTTATTTCCGTTAAAATTTCGCGATATGTGTACATAACCTCGCAAAAAGTCATTGACGAAGAATTCCACTTACCTCTTGGACTAAAATACTGCCAATTCGTATTCGAAGACGTAAGACAGCTGCTTAATTTACCCATTAGTTTCATTATAATTATCGTTTTCCCACAGTGGGACCCGAAAGTTACAACATTGCCAGGACTTTACTTGTGGTCAATAGTCATCTGTAGTTACCTAAGCCTCTGCACTGTTTGGTGTCTGCGATTCTCCACAATTGTGGCTTCAACTATAAATATGCTTCTGCTCTATAACATTCGTCGCTGTTGGCACAAGTACGACTCAAAGAAGCAGGCATTTGTAAATATGCTCTGCATGGCTACATTCCCAGTCTTGTTCTTCTTCTCACAGTTCTACTACACTGATGTTCCAAGCATGATGGTTGTTAACTGGTTCCTGCTGAACTCCCTGAAAGGGCACCACACCTCTGCATGCTTAACAGGTACATAATCAAATTTTTTCATTACCTTCTTAATATAACTTCTGTTTTCAGGATACTTGGCGTTCTTTTTCCGCCAAAATAACATTATTTACGTCGCCTTTATGGGAGCTTTCGTGTTCCTTGGCAACTTCCATAAACTAATAATGGAGCCACTTTGTTCCACTGGGCAAATTGTGACAATTGCAAGTGTTCTTAGTACTTATCCATGATTTTGAAGTACTAATTGTTCACATTTCTTAGGATCCAGGATTCTTCTTTGAGAGAACTAAAACTTTCTTCAAGTCAGGCCTCACGCAACACAGCTATTGGAATATGCTTTACGAAACGTTGGCATACGCAATTCCATTACTGGCGCCTCTGACGTTCTTCTATTTCAACAATGGCATTGTGGTGGGCGATAAGGATGCCCATGGATTTACGCTTCATTTACCGCAATTCTTTTACTTTTCATTGTTCTCGGCATTGTTTGCTTGGCCACATTTCCTTAGATGCTTCCGACCTTTCGTTCGATACGTTATTGAACACCCGAAAGCTTCTTTGATGGGTTTGCTTGCGATTGAGGTGATCATCTGGTGCAATAGTTACGCTCATCCGTATCTGCTTGCGGACAATCGCCATTACATGTTTTACTTCTGGAACAGGTTCTTAAACACCGCTTGGAAGCGCGCACTTTGGGCTCCGATTTATTTTTATTGCATGTACTGCATTCAGCACATTATTAACTCGCATCGTGAAAAGAGATTCATTTTGTGCTACCCGTTCCTTGTTTTTCTGCTCATTTGCTTCCAAGGGCTGGTTGATTTGCGTTATTACATTGGGCCGTACATAGTATTTCGCGCTTTCCTGCCATCTAGTCCCTATAAAGTTCTCTTCTTGGAATTCACTTTCAATTGTTTAATCATAATATTGGCCTTTAAGACGTTCTTCTCCAAGGAAATCATATGGGCTGATATGGACGGCGTCCAAAGACTCATTTTTTAATTGTGTTAGTTTTTCCAAATTATTTATTATATGTATTTAAACATATCATAGTTCGATTAAGAGTACCAGTACTATCTTAATGTTGTTTGTTGTAAAATTATCTTAGACTTGCTGCAATAGCAATTTTCCTATTTAATGACTCGATAAAAGTCAAACAATTTCCAGTGGCAAATATTGAGTACAATTTAGTCTCAAATGTGATGACTTAATTATATATAGTGTATTACTTAAGAAAACCTATGTTCAAAGTTATCAATCTGTGATCACGCTGCCTTACTCATAGTGTAAAAAAAGAGACTCGTATTTTTTGATAAATATGATTGTTATGTTATCGTTTGTGACCGTTAAGAATAGATAATAAATATGTTTTTTCTCCGAATTTATTTTTTACTTTGGGACATTCACTCCTGTGCAATTAATAAACTGCTTAAAATGGAAAATTTTAACAAATGTTTACAACTAACTGTTCTGTATGGAAATGTGATTGTTTCGACAACCTTGGCCAATAATTTTCACGTTGTCTGTTTGATCCAGAAATGTTAGCTTGTATTTTGAAAAATATGCCGCGCAAGTTTTGAAAAGTACACAACTTTCGGTTGCCTTGACAACAGACCATATGATTCACCACGCCTTCGAGTTACAGCGCTTAACTTTGACATATAATTTAGTAATTATGAAATTCTAGGAATAAAGCGATATATTTCGCCTCCTATGGCCAAAGTGAAGTGGATTGTTCATTACTTTTCCATTGTAAGGTCGTAAAAGCGTTCATATTTCTGATGCAAATAAGACATATCGGAAACATGTATGGCGCAAGCGTCGAGGCGAAATGACCTCCATAATCGTGTTAGAGCAAGTCCCAACTTGAGTCAGTTTTGTCGAGAGAATCTGAAAAATGGAGTATCGGTAGGCCAGACCACGAATGTTTCAAATCTGTAAAATACATTGGGTGTGCGCGAGAACATAACGAAGGTACAAACCGTTTATGTTTTTATTTAATTTCGGTGCATTGAGATGTTAAAAAATGACGTTGACCCGGCAGCAGCAGTCCGTAATGGCGTTCGATCTTGATTTGCGAACCGTAGATTGCATGAACTGACTATGACATTTTGCGAGTGTATCAAGAAGAAACCCTTTGACGCCAGTGAATTTTTTTAGAGGACCTTTCCGAGAGATTTATCGACTGTGAGGCTTTACAACAATAACAACAAACAAAAGTAACCTAAATGAGATATCAGTGTCAGTGTAGCCATGTTCTAAAAGAACCCAAGTGCAAGTTAGAATTTTATTATTATAATATACCAATACAATATTATAAATGATTATTAAATCTACGTAAAGTTATAAATACTGTGATACTAAAAAAAATGTGATATTTAATTTAAAAACTATTTGATTCGACCACTTTGCATCAGTCAGTCGGTCTTGAAACGCTATTCAAATGTGCACAGTTTCATGATTTAATAATTACACCACATTATTGGATTAACAAGAACGAACTGAACGTTTATTACTGATAAAGAACAAACTTCATTCACGCAAATCTTGCACTGCAATTACCCTTCAAGTTAGAGGTATGTGTTCACTTCATTGTTACAATTTACAACTTTACTTACATTTACCTCTTTCGTGTTCCTTGCTTCAACTCAAAATTTGTCAATATTTTTTCATATAAAGACGTTTAGCAATGCATAATAAAATTCGATTGTTCTATGGGAATTAGTATACGGTTCTCGTATCAGTCTCATTCAGTAGTCCTTTCTTTGTTAAAATGATTCTTTGTGCCTAAAATGCATGTGGAAAGAGTGTGTAGGTGGCTGCCCTAATTTCTCTGGGATTTGGGAATCAACAGTATAAATGTTTTCTGTAAACGCAACAAAAATACTTCTATTTCAGCGTATTTCTTCAAAAAATAAAAACTCTTGTAAACTTCAATTCTATGTTCGTGTCGCTAACATATTAAATTGCATTTTCCAACCTGAATGTGATGTATCATTATGATTGAGAGAGATTATTCGAGGGGTAAGTGGCACGTTTAATTTCACCGGCATGTATAAATTGTTGTTATATTAATTATTAACATACATATTATGCTGTAGGAACAATCATGATAAAAGAAGGGCGAAAATAGACGTTATTAATGGCAGCAAGTATTTTTTGGTCGTACCTAACCTATTTGTTTCATGTTACCGGCAAACGGAATAAAAAAATGCAGGTACTTACGTGCTAAAAATTAGCGCGCAAGTATCTCCATTCCCGCGATTAATAATTGAGTTACCTTCATTTTTGCTCGCAGCGTAATTCGATTAATTATCTTCCGTTTACAGCTCTTATTGATTTTATTCGACTTTTTATTTTTTATCCGTTCGGCTGACAGAAAATGGCACTTTCCTACTATTGGGGATGAAAAATAGTCATAGAGTCTTGAGTTTTTAAGAATTCGTAGAGGGGATAGCTATTGTCTCGTTGCCATTGACGACCGAACCAAAACGGAGAGAAAGTAGCCATTATTATTGTTTTTGTCGGGCTCAAGTTTAATCAATTTACCATGTTAATTATTCA
>JARJDY010013944.1:0-28691 GCA_030264615.1 Cypha longicornis
TTCACTTATTTTAGATTTCTTTTAAATTTTCAGTCTGTTTTGAGAACTTTTTTCTATAGAATAATAGAATTAAAAATCAATCAAAAACTGTGCGAGCGCATTTCTATTGCTTGCGTTGAAATTAATTTCTTTCATGTTTTGTTTGGATTCGAAAAAGCTTGATCCAGTCTCGCAGCCTCTTACATGTAAAACTTGTAAATTTAAAGACTCGTTTGAATGACCCTGCTGGATAATAAACAACTGCAGGTGAATGTAGTAGGTATGCAGAGATTGCGTACATAGAACTGGTGCGATTGTGCTCGCAAAGATAATACTCGAGTTTGCTATCAAAGTATTTGCATAGGTGTACGTCGAAATGCTTCCAGCATAAACAACGCGGAGTCTGAATCCCAGCAATATATCATATTCATGCTTTATAAATTTTCTCGGGGGCGACTTTTATCGCATAAGTGGAAGCAGATTAATAGTTTTCTTTCGCTTTCTTCCCGTAGCTAGATTGCATCACGTGCACTCGCACTCATATTTTTTGTCGCAATTTATTCTCGCTTTTAAAGCTTTATTATAATTCTGGCGGATGCATTTCATTTGATGGTTCTTCAAAAATAACATTGCTCAAATGAGCTCGGAAGTAATGCATATAAATCAGGTGGAAAGACAAACACTCCGGAGTTATATTATTGGAGATGAATAAAATGTTTAAAAAAACTTTATTTTATTTGAAAAATATTTGATTATAATTTTAGATCAAAATTAATATTTATTATAAAGAAAGTTGCAATTTTAGAAGAGTGACTTTCATGTTGACATACCTGATTATCATAGTACACTGCTGAAAAAGAATGCAAGTTTTCATTTTATACAAGGTATAGCGTGTTAACACTGTATATCTAAATCGATCATCATGTATGAGCTACATAACTTCCGTATCAATATGTACGAGTATAACAAGCGATTAGCATTGAAATAACGACATTCTGTTGTAATCCTCAAGGAGTGGTTTAATGACTATTAGAATCCCTCGAGATTTGCATTAGTTATTATTAAACATAATCTGCAAAATGTTTGAAGTCAAAAGTTGCATTAAAGCTTAATGATTGAATCCGTCGGATATATTCCGGCAGATTTAATTAATGTATTAACGATCTACTTTAAAGTTAGCTCTACAATTAGTATTTACTTTGCTTTTATACAGCGACTGGTTTTCGTTTTCCGACTAATAAAAAAACAACTATTGCGGCCAGTTTAAGCTGAACGCGAAAATAAAAAGAAACTCGAGAAATGGTACAAGTTGTTCAAGTGAAATAGATTTCCACAATGAATACTGGAACAATTTCCGGTGTCTATAGTAATGCGTTGATTACAAAAAATTAATCAATCAACTTTTTTAATTACTTATCGGAAATTATTTATTGATTTAATAGGCAAAATTATTGTTGTTAAAAATCGATACAATACCAAGGCATTAAATAAATTAAATTCAGGACGTTTAAGTCTATCTTTATTGTACTCGTAAATCTAAGTAAATTTGTCCTTCGTGCCAGAGAACATTAGAATCACCCGAAGAAGCATTTTATTGAAGTAACCGGCAAAATTCGTCGTGCTAGTCCTTTCTCATCAAACACACTTCAATAATTATTTTTATGAGGGTTATTAAATAAATGTAAACGCTGAAAAGTTCTCCCTCGCTGATCAAATCTACTGCGAAAAACTCTCACTTAGATGCTTTGCAAAGTCCCAAATGATTTGTAATGGTGCGCTATATAATTAGGCCCCCCTAAAGTTTAGTCAGCACAATTATTTTACAACCTTAAGACAATTAATAATTACTGAATAAAAACTATTTCCTTATTTCTGAAACTAAGTATCAATAAAGTATAAATCAATAAGACATTGAAAATGTGAAGCAGACTGCATCAAAAATGAAATGACAGCACAAAAGAAATGCTGTTTTTCCGCTCCGAATGAAATTCCTCTTTGGCTGTCAGGAGGAATTTGAAATCCTTTGACGAATCTTATTTCCTCAGGGATTCCTCAGGGATAATCTATTTTCGTATCATAACGAGAACTTAACATTTTTAACTTTTGCAATCCGATATAGGTGTTATGGTTTGTTTGCCCTCTACTTTGCCTTTTCTAGCGCAATATCGATAAGACTGGATAAGAATTGGTAGAACTACGAGAGCGGCTACTTTTAATTTGTTGGCCTTTCGACTATTAGAGTACAGGAGTAAATTCGTGACTACAATATCTTATCGGGACAATGCAAAGGCGCACTGAGAGTGTCGGACCAAACTTCATAACACTTCAGTTTATTTTCGGACGTTATATTTCTAAAAAATTCAGTTGAAGTTAATCCTTCTCGTAAAATTTTCCGCATCAAAAATACTGATTTTTTGACATTGTATCTTATATACACTATAACCTGCAAAATGGATGCGCATACTACAATCACCGAACGAAATAAATCGGTCAAATGTAGACAATACAAAGGTTGTGTAGTGCCCACACCTGTGTTTCAAATTTAATACTCAATAGTTTTCTCACAATTTTAATATTTTTTTTTTAAATCAGTCTTACCTGTGCGGTGTCTTTTTGCTTTCTTTTTCCTTGCTAACTACAGTGTGAAGGAGCCGGTCCTCAATGGGCTTCATACGGAACCTCTAAAAAATAAGCAATCTTCGTTCATTTAATCTATTTAAAAGCGTTAAAAGAGTATAAAAGGTGATCCAAGATAACTGATTTGAAAAAAACATTTTTTATGACTAGTTAAACAATATGTATTCAATTTAATTATCCGCGTATTAATTGAATAACCGGTAATTAAGCAATAATAACATCACCAACCCTTCGCATAATTAATGCTACGTAGTACGCATTCATTGCGCATGAAAATGTGAGGCCGAACATTTTCAAATAAAATATTTCATTTGGTGCTTTCATGATGACTAATGCTGGACATAACGGGAATAAAGAGTACTTTTTTTCATATTAAGCTAAAAAAAAAGGCCGCTGAATATTAGTAAAAATATCGCTCAATTAAATTCACATGCTAAACATCCTTAAAATGTAGGTTTTCTTAAAAGGTTGGCAAGATTAATTCGTATTTCTCAAATTTCCTCCGAAACCTTTCAAAAGTGGAACACAAACATTTGCTTAGGGTATAGTGGGCACGTTACTAAAAAAGCACTTTGGTATAACTTAACAATGCAGTACCTAATAATGTTAGACCTTATTTCTGCATGAAAATTTAATACAACGTAAGTAGTTGCGAACTTAAAAATGATTTAGGGTAATATTCGCAATGTTGTTCAGGGACTGAAATAAAAGTTAACGTCTTGCCTTTTTTAGGGGTCCACTGAGGAGTGCAAGTTTTCAGTAGTGCATCTGTACAATATCATTCAAAGTCGTTTCAGTTTCCTTTGTCACATTCAGTTTTAAACTTTCTTTTGGCCTTACTCTTTCAATTACATAAACCATTGTTGTACTTCCTTATTTAAGAGAATAAGAGACCGGTGACTTTTGTAAATGTGTAAACGTTATTATAAGATCTAATTTGCAATTCAACGTTCATTTAGCAACTGATTACATTTTCAGCAGAGCAGAGCGAGCAAAAATGGTGACTTGTTTCAACAATATGAGAAAATGTTTCGCAGAGATTCGATAAGTACGAGATAATACTCTTCAACTAAAAGCCGCCTCTAGGGTTACACATAAATCAAAACTTTTAGCTACAAACCGTGTTAATATTTGCTTTCAAATTGTTCTTCTTCTCGATTCGGGAATAAGACTGAAAATCATAGCAAATTTAATTATTTCTCCGGGCAAAATTTTAATCAAAACTGCTTAAAGGTTTTTTTGTTTACATTAAAAAGAAAGAACAGCGGGAAAAGGACGAAAATTTAATAACAATATTTTCATCCATAATGTTTGCGGTTTTTCTTAACTCTTAACTTCTTCTTGTCTGTGTTTATTTCTCTGTGCTCTTTTATATGCATGAGCAATTAAGATCTTATCCTAATCCCCAAGCCTTATGCTGTGTAATGGTGGCGAAAATTTATTATTATATTTAGGGGAAAATGAATCTTGGGATTGCGTATGTGCATTTGCTTACGTGTACACTTTATATGCTTTTTCGAAAGAGATGCTTTTTTCTATTAAAAAAATAGTTTTAACGGTTTAGCTCTTAATGGAACTTAATCTTATTCTTTGTATGTCTTCTAAAAGTTCGACTTTGTTTTTGATGTAAAAGCGAAACTGAGGCAACCAAAGCAGTAAAGTAGCAAAACAAATTTCAAAGACATCGAATACGCTACACATTCGTTGTAATGCGATGCAAATTCAATATACACAGAACACATATAGGTACCTATATATCTTGTGCGAACAGATGATACATATATACATAACAGCTTCACCAAACAACGGCACAATCGACTTATGAATTTGAATACAGTGCGCCTCAAGTAAAATTACTTCCTAAATAACAATAAGAACATATATACATACAGCATAATTTTTTTAGCTCAAAATCCCTCCAACACGCATTAAGTAATAAGTAAATGTACATTTGGGGTTTTTTACATAAGTCGTTATAACTTGTAGAAGTAAATAATGCCATGTTGTTTTAGAAATTTATAAAGTTTTTAACTTCGCAGACAAATTTCAGCAAGTTTTCGAAAGAACTGTGCACTTTCTGGCATATAAAGGCTCATGTGTGCATTGTTAACACATGGTTCCTGAAAGGATTGTGTCGCTTTACTCCCTTATACCTCCACTGCGTCTATGTATACAGTCACCTTTTCCTTTCCGCTCGAAATTGCGAGCTCGGCAACAAAGGTGAATGCATTCTGACACCGCAAATAGGCATTGCTCCTTCGCTACATGCCAAGGCATTTTTCTTCCTAATCTCCGAAATCAGCGAATAAACAAAGAGCATTTGTTACTTCACCGATTTTAAAGACTATTCACTCAACTTCGAGCAAGGTTCGAACGGTGAAAACTTAGGTCTATTCTCCGGAGAGTCTGTGGAGGCCAATAAATCTGTTATATCCATTGTTAATCAAAGAAAGAAGCTGTTGAAAATAAAGGTCCAAAGAATGCGTGCGTATTGAAAACAGGCGGAGGTTGCATGTTTTATGTTGCCCTTTCGCCATAATATCTCTCATGTAACTGATTTCTACATGTCATTAATTTTTCACTCGGAGGATCGAATTATCCTGTAAGAAATATTTTTTTGCGTTGCTAGTACCTATATTGAAAAGCAATGAATTTTGGTTTTGATGTGCATTCATTAGTCATTCCCTTTATCGGAAAACATCTTCATCTCATCTTTTTAATCTTTTTAATTCATTGCTAACAAATCAACTTTAAATTTAATTTTGTTCAAAGCAAAATACATGCTGCTTGTTTGTTATTTAATATCAGAGTATGTAAGGCATGAGACTACATGATATGAATTGATAAAAATATTCCTTATTTACTTCTTTGACTACTTCTTGCAGTCTCATACAACGTTTTGATGAAATTAAATTAACCTTCTTGACTTTTGCATGTTATGTTTTCCTCTCTAGAAAAGAGAAGAACGTTATGGTTGGAACTATAAACGATTCCGAAAACTAAATATTCTATTCCTTTAATAAAAATTCGTCAAGAATGCGTCTTCGTCGTAAGTTATTCAAGGCCAAATGCCACAAAAATCGGTTTTTCACGATTATCTAGGTTTCGATAGTTCCAATTATGTTAACATTTAAGCTATAAAAAATTGTAGAGCATAGAGTGTAACAAATTTTGTTCCAAACATTTATGCGCTTGACTAAAATTATCAACTCCCTCTAAACGATATGATGACTTTGACATTGAAAAGAATTTAACCAAAGCCTTCTCTACATTTTTAGCCCAATCTGACCTTACACTACGTTAAAATCATTTGTAGACTTATAACGTAGAGGCTTTGCCACATATTTTTAAAGTTAGAATGATAAAACTGATAATGGGATCAAAAGTGCGAAAATTGTTAGATGCATTTTCCATCAGGCGCAGGAAATGAAAGAGAGTTTAATTATATTATCCTGCTTTACTGCATATATTAGTTTAGTTAGGAAGAGCCCACTAACCTAGCCATGATATACTTAGTCGCGAAAATCCCGCATTTTATTTAATCGTCAAATATAATTATCGCATTCGTTCGTTCGCTCTGCATATAGCATGACTTCACAAATTATAAACCCATTTTAGAAGGTTCCGTCATGCATAAAAGTGGTTTTACAGGCTCCTAGATTTTAGTTGTTCTCGCGTAAAATTTGATAGTATCCCAGTCCACTGACATGCCTTTTGTTGCCAACTTCACCAGTATTAATCATCCATATTCTGCTATATGGATCCTCACATTTATTTTTTCGTTTCAACCGTTAAATTGCAGCCTGTCACAATTGTACTGTTGTGAGTGCGTCAAAAACGCATTCGGTTCGATCCATTACAAAAATATTTCGATTGTGTTTATTGGTTTTCGTTTGTTTTTGCGCAATGTGGCAATTCCATTGAAATCAACACAATGAATTCGTCCGAAGTACAAATTGCGCAAAAAACCCTTTTGTTGATTCTAATGCTTAAAAAAATAGGCGAGAATTTTTTTTATTGTGTTATTTAACAACTACACTGACACAATTTTAATGCAGATATATTTTTAAACTTTTTAGAAGCACTGCATTTTCTTGTAGGTATGTCATTTTGACTGTTGAAGTCATTCGGGCAACGTTTCTTGCATTTAATCTTACGGTAGTAAAGAAGTAACAAAACTTAAAACAGAAAATATCGGTTTTTTATTTAAGCATTGTTAGAAGTCTGAATAGCTCTTTATGAAACTCGTGGATTAAATATATTTTAAAAGTTATTTTTAGACGCAAGAAGGTAAGAAGAGAGTCAATTTTCTTTATAACAGGAAACTTCTATTAGTTTTACATTAAAAAAAGTACGTATAAAAGAGACACCGGGAACTTATTAGTCCCCAATTTTATCGAGCTATAGCTATAGTGTTTATATAAGCTTTTAAGATTGGCGCACCCATTATTATTATGCGATTTTCTCACCGACCCGTTCTAATAAGGTTTCCAAGTTGACAGTTTAAGTGGGTAAAAAGGTTTTGCGGCTTGGCAAGTAACGGATCGTCATTCTTTTTGTACTTTCATAAAGTCCTCTAAAATGTAAGTCGACCCTTGCAACTCCAAAACCGTATCAGTATTCTAGCCGTTGCACGCAAACCAGACTCCGGAATTTATCCATATTTTTATCATTGAATTTTGTTTGGGAGACGACCCAGTCGGAAAATTGTACATACTCGATAGTGATCATTATATACGCGCGTGAAACTATGCAGTCCCGCCTATGAGCGCCTAGATCTATGCTTCTCATTGCTGCGTGTTTCCAAGCAAATGTGAATGCTATCTGCATACGTAATTCGGGGATGACCGTCATAACGCGGGGCTTGATGAGATGCCATGCAGTTACATACAACTGAGTCTTTTTGGGCTCGGCTGACGTGATTGTTCGGTGGTCGCAACAACGCATAGAATAGGAATTGACGATAACGGGAATACGCTTAATGGGACTCGGTACGCTCCAATCCAGCATATCGCTCTGATTTTGAGACTTCATTTTAAACCAGGCGAAGATCATAAATAAAGCCAATTGCATCGGATCAACCCTTCACTTACATGCACTCAAGAAACTTCTATGCGATAATGAGTATATAAATAAATCACCAGCTCTATTTAGTCTACTGCGGCTACTAAACAATGTCCTTACATATATTCCGTGTCCCTTTCGAGATTTAAAAAGATCTATAAGCGCGCGGTCCCTTGAAAGACTCCTACTAATCTTACGTTTTGTTGCAGAGGCACCAGCGGAATCGACATTGATCTTCGCCGAGTTGACATAGACCAGTGTCCTTTGCCTGCTGACTCTCAGTTGAATATATTTGCGGCGTCCGATAAATGCAAGCTAAGGACCACAGAGGTTTGAATATGTTCAATTAAAGTCTATTTGAAATTTCTCGCTGCCTGCGATTAAGATTTTGGCCGAAAACATTCTAAATCAGTTTTTTAGAAGTGCAAACACGCAGTGCTAAATAGAATCACTTAAAGCTGCACGCTCAAAACCCGAGAGTTTAAATCGATGCGTTTCCTATGTACTTCAATCTATACAGTTTTTCTCAGTCCTTTCACTGGCATTAAAGCCCTCGGCCAGAAATCCTTTCAAGTTTTTTGCGCGAAAAAACTTTCGCAGAGCGAAGCCGGATAATGATAGTGTGACAACTTCCCAACTAAAGGACATGTGAAGCTGAAATTTTGTAAATTACTCGCGATTCCAATTTTCCTAAATCTCTTTCTGATTTTCTGCATCAAATTATAACCAACATCGTTTTATTTTCAGTGCGTTCCGTTGCCGGGACTGGGATTTAGAAGGGGTAGCTATAAATGTGTGTGCAAAAGAGGGTATTACTTTCCCGATACCATTGCCGAGTATCGCTACTATAATGGCACGCTGATGGAGGAAGAGTACGAAAAGTACATGATGGTGAGTTCATTTGCGGTGCAGCGACTAATTGCAATTAAAGAGGATCTTGTTTTTGCAATGTTTTTAAAAACGTTGACAAGCATTTCTTAAATAGTGCACGTTTTGATGTTTTTCTTCATTTTATTTTGTTGTTAATCTTCTTGTACATAATTTGAATTTAATAAGCGACAAACGTAATCTGAAACCATTTTTTGTTTTTTTTTTGTGGCTAATTTGTCTGACAAGGGTTCTCCGCAATTAGCGGTAATTAAATTATATGCGGACACATTTAGTACCTCTAGGATGAAAAGAAGAACTTTTGCTGTTCCGCCAAGGCCTAATGCAAATAAATAACGCACGAAACATCTCGACGTGGGATTTGGAGACCTCTTATTTACGATGGATAATTTTTCTCTTGCGCCCCTTTTATGCCTTTTTTCCACTTTTCGTCGCAGTAACGTTGCAGCAATAAAGTTCTGCATCGGTGTTTATTACCCCATTGACAAATGCATGCAAGAAACGGGGCCTCCGCAAAAAACAATAAACATTCCTTTCTTGGCTGTCGCTTCGTCACTTTCGCTCTCGGAAACGTCCTGCAGGACGTGTCCCTTTTAATTGCTGTCATAATATTTGGAATATTCGCGCCTTCATATCTCCCATTGTCCCCGACAAACAGGAATTCGAATTGTTTTCATGCCACCGGGATGATCTACCGAGATAAAGGCAGTCCCACTAACGCCATATCTGGTAATTTACGGCCAAATGGGTTCACCCATAAATCTTGCGAATATGTACGAACCTTTTAAGTTTCTCTAATTCCCCAATATTTCCCCTAATCAACATGTTTTTCCTTTGTATATGAAGGGTCAGCCGAATAATTACGCCATCGACGGTGCTTTCGAATGTCTGCCGTGCCCCGAGGGATGCGAATCTTGCGAGGACGATCGTCCATGTGTAGTGTCATTGAATTGGGTAATGAGAACTGCCATCCTGATACTATCCTGTGCCATCATTTGCTGCCTGCCAGTTGTGGTGATTTTCACGTGGAAGTACGGGAATGTCAAGGTTGGTGAACCTAATACATACATATATACATAGAAATACACTTCCGGAGGTACTTAATTTTTCCATAAATATTGCTTAAATTTAATAAGCTCGCTCCACCAGAATGTGGGCTTAAAGAAGAAAGGGGAGGGAAATTAAAAAGCAGCGTAGTTGCGGGTGGCTTTCCACGAAATGAGCCAAATTTAGTGCACATAAGTTACAATTTGAATGAACTCGTCCTGTATAGGTGAAGAAGCAGTGTATACGTCTGGAAAGATATGTAAATTCTCTCTTGAACGTATATAAAGGGCATCATCGGATTTTATCTCGCGCAGTGGTAATGGGAGCTAGCAGCCACATTTCACCCGCAAATATTGCAAATATCGCATCGGAATATAAAATGCCATTCTGACAGTGTATGGTGCAATAGTGTCGGAAAACGTGTCCTTTCAGTCATTCTTAACAAGAATTTTGTTTTTCTTGTTAGCGCATAATCCTGCATCCCCGCATTCGCCATCGAGCGTTCTGCATTCGATCTCCAAGGATTTACTCTCCTTGAAAGCATTTAAGTAATGTATCTCAACAAAAGAGCTCTTTCGCTAAAAAATGCTCGCCATTATTTATGCATGATAATAAATTCTCCGAAGTTTTCTTCTAAGCCTTCCCAGAGTAAATGAAAAATTAAGCCAATTTCTGAACAATCGCTAATTCGTGTTAGGTTAAAAATATTACTTCTCGTACAAAAGCATGAGAGCCCTTTTAATAAATTTCCGCAACATTTACATTGTTTCCGAACAATGGCGGATGACGCGAGTTTGTCATGAAATTCACAACAACCAAGGTTGCTCGGAAACAAATACCTACATGTGTGATAATAGCGCATTTGTATTATTGGGAATGTAATGAGGTCCTTTCTGTTCATAACATAAAGCTTAAAAATGCCCAGGCAAAATGATTTATTTTTTGTTACGAATCCATAGGCCCAAGTGAAAACGACGGTCTTGATTCAAAACACAGTGATTGATTTCACGGTGGTTTCCTGTCGCGTAAACTCCCCCATCCCCCGCGGGCTCCGGGAATAGAGCACTATGTACATATGTAAGGAATATTCTTTTCAAAAAATAATTCTCTTTACACATAAAAGCCCTTCCCATAAATTTAAAGAGTTTACCAATGAATGCTTTTAAAAGTATGTATGTAAAAGATGGTAAAGAGGGCAACTTTGACAGCCATTCAGACTCTAATCTGAAAGTACATTTTTTAATTCCATTAAAATGAAAAAAACGCTTCAGCAATGATGTTTTTACAGAATTTAAATGCTTCCTTTGTTCGGCGTTTTTAAAGCAACGAAGAAGGCAGTGTAAAGGGCACAAACGCATTGTATCCAAAAAGTGGTAATTGAATTAAGCTGCAGAATAGCAACTAACGGGAAATCAAATAAATAGCAATCACTTCAGTCGTGAATTGGCGCAGTGAAATTGTTCTGACATTATAATTAAGTGCTGACGGCCCAATTAACGCTGGACACAGAAGAGGAGTGGGTGGGTGGTGGTATCCTACATGTTATCGAAATCATATGCACGTCGCACTATCCGACACGGTCTAACGAAATAATTACGTAATGCGAATTTTTCTTTCAGGTGGTACGAGCCGCTAGTCCGGTCCTGTTGCGTGTCATCACATTGGGCGCTTTTTTCATTTACAGTACGGTAAGCAGAATAGCAACTACTTTATTTAACCACTATCACATCAGCGAACGTGTTATTGGTGATAGTGAGAAGAATGGTGGTTATAATTTGAATTTCTGAAAACATACTCGTATAACGCTACACTTAGCCCGTACTAAATGGTATGAGACATTCAGCGCGCTTGTTTGAAAAGCACCGCGAACAATAACATTGTGCTTCCTGCGTGCTCATTTGCATATCCTTGTTACGGTTTTTAGTAATTTGTTCGTGAAATGAGACCCACAACGGAGCCGTGTCCCTGCATTACGTGTAAGTTATGCACATACGACATCATCCCCAAACGAAAAGCTCACGAACATATTACGAAAACGTTTAAAACTTTTACGTTCGCGTTTATAATACCGTAAACAAATTTATTTTCATTATTATTTTTGCGTTTCATTCCAAAACTAGTAACAACGTGCCGCGAACTTTTTTTTGGAGACCCACTTTTAATTTGGTGTTTAGTATGTACACTGCATCGATTGAAGCTTATATTACTCTTTAATTAGACAAGTAAAAGACACGGAGTTCTTCATTAGTAATTTCATTATAATGGCACAGGCAACTAAAAATAGATGTAAAAGCCAGGACGCACTAAACTTGAATAGCCTTTAATTACGAGTACATATAAATAAATATATGTACTATAAGAGTAGCAAAAATGAAGTTCTGAAGTTTATAAGCTTATCTCAGCACTCAGGTGTTGTTCCGAAAGGAAGTGAAAACGGGCGGGAATTTTGGGAATTACGTCGTAATGTTGAAATATACATAATAATGATAACAATTATCATGTTCGAGTTCGAGTCGGAAGTTATATTGTCAAGTAGGAGGGAAGTTCCTTATAATGAGAGAACGTGAACGTATTGAAGCAATTACGCAAGTATTGTTTGCAAGTCAAGAAGTAATAATTTTCGACTAATAAAGAAAGTTTTTAATTAATTTCTTAACAAGTATCCGCTCATTCTGGTTGATCAAAATATGAAGAGACAAAAAGCATTCGCAAAGGTCCGCTCAAGAATCTTACGTTTGTCTTTCATAATAAATAAATTCAACCGAAAGGAATTTGCCGGTCGCCGCTTCTTCTTTCAATGGCGCAAAGGGCGGAGTTACTGCGAAAATGAATATTTTCCTAACTTTCCTAACTAATGGTCTGTCTCCATGGTACAGCCAAAACATTAGTAATTGTCTGAGTTATATGCAACGAACGTAACGAAAAAAGTCCTTTGTTTTTTCATCTTAGCAGTTACACGCAAGTAAAAAAAGAGCAGGCTTGTGAATTAATGTTGATGAAAAAATAAGTGCAAGCCTTGGGAGTTTTTACGCGCCTGTGTCATTGTTGTTGGTTCGAGACTTGATGCTGAGGCAATTAGCGCGTCTGCGATGAAAGAATGACTAATTACATAATCAGATGGGCTAATTTTTACTTAGTTTTTTATTCAATATGCATCGAATGATTACGGGAATTGGAACACATCAGTCGCTAGCGAAAACGTTGGTAATCAAAAGAGCGCTTTGCAATTAACATGGCCATATCCCTACGGCCGACAGAGATGTTAACTGATGGTAAAGCAATTCAGCATACGAAAATCATATCGGATCTAATGAATGCAATGTGAAATTTTCATTCTGCCGTCGGCGAATCCATCGAGACGATCCTGTGAAACTTCTCATTAGGATCATTTCAAATAATAGTTAAGTTCTTCAAAGTTCGTTTCGCGCTTATTCCGTTTTTTTGCGAATCAAGAGCTTTCGAACTGAAAGTTTAATTAGTGAGATATCCGCAATATGTATTTTAGCTTCAACCGGGAAATAAAAAATCAGAATGCATAAAACAGATTTTGAATTTTTTAACACATTTATTTATTTCAGACTCTTGTCATGTACCCTCGACCGAATGTTTATACCTGTACGGCAAGGGTTTGGCTGCGTGAGATTGGTTTTTCATTGACTTATGGAGCCCTTATGCTAAAAACATGGAGGTGAGTATTGTATGCAGTATAAAATTTGGATCAAAAAATTGGAAAGCTCTTTAAATATGTATTTTCAAAAGTTGCTCTTTAACCAGTTTGTTCATAATATTTGTCTATCGCGTCGTATGTTCGGGTTAACTTTGGTTGTCCTCCTTTGATCATTAGATATAAATTGTAGATACATATACTTACATACATACATTGTATGCATTGTATGGATATTGTTTTCAAATTGTATAGATTCATGGAACGGTTTTCGAAAAAAGTCAATTTTCATCTTGCAGAACGCACGAGATCAAAGCAGCCCTATTCCGTGGAATTTCAGATTTTACATTTCACCAATTTACTTCCATCTTTACCCAACTCCTTTACCTAAAGTTTTTTCTGCTTGCTTAGAAAATGTATACAAAACTTCTTGATGCTGCATAATTTATCTGAAGGAGAGTGAATCCTCCGTACGCAATATACTATTTGAATGGTATTGGGGCTCAGTCAGCACATACATTAAAGGAAGCCAATTCTCATTAAGACCAAAGTTTAAAGTTGTATGAAACCAGTATTTGCTATTTTTACCAATTTAATTGAGATTTGCGGCATTTCCAATTCAACATATTCCTTGTTTATTGTAGAATTTCAGTGATCTTTAGAGTGCGATCGGCGAAAGCAGTAAAAATCACGGACATGAACTTGTTGAAACGACTAGGCATCATATTGGCGATTTTTACAGTCTTCTTGATTATAAGGACGCTGGTTGCACCACCTATTGTGATAATTGGACGAACGGCTGATGATCTGAAAGCTTATTTATGTAGGACGGACTGGTGGGATCATTCTTTCAGCATGCGTAAGTAAAATTGAATTAGTCCATTTATGTGAGGAAAAAGTCCGGACGCCGGCCGGGACCGCATTCCCGCGTTGGGTAAGTTAATCAAAAGTTATTCCGACGCCACGAATAGGTAATTCAATATCTTATAAGCTAATACAATCAACTTAAATGCGCAAAGTTGCATTCCCGTAATTAGTGCACGTACGTCGATATCATTAAACCAACTCGTAAGTAGATTCATTCCTTTGGTGGCGTGAAATGCATCAAGTGCGGCGAAATGGGCGAAACGTACTTGTAAATCTAGGAATTCTTACGCTACGATCATCACTTCTACTTGCCCGGTGCTTTGCATCCCATTACGGTTTATAGCCAGCCGTACCTATAGATATGGAGGTGTTTGGAGTTTCCTTCAAGATCAGTTTTCTTGCACGTTCGAGGTCCAATTATTTCAATGGATCGTTAAATAAATTTAAATATGTGTTTTCGTTGGCACCAAAATTTTTTATAGTCCTTCCTGATATTAAATTTGTTTTTTATTTTATTTAAAATAACAATTTTCAAGCGTATACTACAATATATTTTCTTTGATTTTGTTTTTAAAAATCTAAATGCGCATAAATCGAGGTTTTCCAAAGTACATATATACTTGCGAATTCGAGTAATTTTTTGTGCTACCCCTTTTTGCTGCAGATGAACGCAAAATGCAAATTGAGCAATATTTTTACGAGTCAATGTATGCGTTTCAAAAATAATATTGGAAAATTCTTTTTTTCTTAAAAAAACAGTGCAATTTAAAAATGTCCACCGAAAGTTAAACGAAATCTACGCATGACAAAAAAGTTGGCGAGCAGATACAACTGCCATGTGTATGATAAACATGGAATATTTGTATTCGATTTATGTGAACGTTCAAGTTTTTTTCATTAAAAGTAAAATAGAATCAATATACAGGGTGTCTCAAAAGTCGTGACTTTTGGAAAAACTTGAGATAGGGGATGAAATTCTAATACGAAAAGTCCTTTGGCATTTTTCTCTCTGACGCACCGTTTATTAGTTATTAATTAAATAAAGTAGACAATGTAGTCAATCAGCGAAGCGCTTCAGCGGCGCGAGCAGAGGTCGGCGACTAGCTAGGCAGCTTATGCCTTGATCACACGTAACGAGTACAGTGGCGAGACAGTAGCGGTGCGAGTGGGGTATCCACTCGGCCTGCACTCGGCCTAGTAAATAGAAAGGGGTCCGAGTGACTGTCTCGCCATTTTACTGGGCCGAGCACTCGGCCGTGTACTCGGTGACATGTTTAGACGTACCGAGTACTCGGCCGAGTCTACTGTCTCGCCACTCTACTCGTTACGTGTGATCAAGGCATTACGCTTTGAAGCAATTGAAGCGCTTCTCTGATTGGCTACCTTATTTAATTAATAACTCATTAACGGTTCGTCAGATGAAAAAACGCTAAAGGACTTTTCGTCTTAGAATTTCATCCCCTATCTATGGTTTTTCCAAAAGCCACGACTTTTGAGACACCCTGTATGAATGTATGTATTCGGATAACTCTTTTTCGGGTGAATCCAAATAGGTATACGAGTACCTATAACATTTATCTAGAATAATTTCCAAAAGACCAGAGTATCATGCAAGGCAAGTTATTTCATTAAATTTTGATCGAGCATTAAAGTCTCCATGTGTTACATACGGAATAACCCAAAGCGCGTAAGTGACGAACTCAAAACTCTTATTGTTCATTCAAAACATTTAAAATGTTAATCTGATGTAAAAAAAAGATTTATTTTAAAATTTATTTAGGAGTTTCCCTTAAAAAAAATAATAATGTAAGTTAAAAAATGTTATCAAAATGGTGTTTCTAAATTGGCCCCTCTCGCTACTCCACTATGATTTGTAGTAACAGTAATTTTAGAAATAAATTTCTTTTTATCCTAAAACACTTAAGACTTTTTTGGTGCAATCTTTTTTATCCTTTTTTCCAAAAGTTTCCCTAACATAAAACTGATCGATTGGTTGCAGTGGAAGTAACATTCTTGGTGTGGGGAATACGACTATGCATAGTTGTGAGAAAAGCTCCTTCCGAATTCAATGAAAGTCGGTTCATTTCGATGGCCATTTACAACGAATTCCTGCTCTCCATCTTCCTGAATATTTCAATGTGAGTAAAATTGTTTTACAGGAAACATTATGGAATTGCATCTCGGCTTAGTATTATTGAATACCTAATGTCGTATTTCGTATTCTGCATACCAAATATGCAATTCCGGTGCGATATGTGGTTTAATGAGTTATCCTCGTCTATTATTACCTGTCCGCTGCAGGGCTCACAACAAAATTCAAATTGTGTCATGCGGTTTCAGGCTCTTCCTTCAGAAACCGGCAAACCCCGATCTGCTTTATATAATATTCTTCTGCCACACCCAACTGACGGTCACTCTTTTGCTAGGACTAATATTCGGTAGCAAGGTGATTCCATCTTTCATCCTTGCACTAGCTATTTTGTATACAAGTAATATCGGTTTAAGGCTTACATGGTGTTCAAAGGACACGATAAAAGCGAGGAAAGTTCAGGGATGACGTCCAAGGCACAAGCGTCCAAGTTTTTGGGCAAAAGTCGTTCGGCAAATTCGCAATATACCAGCACAAATTCTTCAATGGCTGGATTGGAATATTCAAAAATATCCGAGTGTGATGTCCAAGAGGAATTCATGCGCTTGTACACCCAGTTGGAATTGCTCAAAGAGAAAAATATGAGAGTTGGGAACCGGCACCTTGCCTCAAAGATAACGGCGATGCAGAATGCAGCAACTATGCATGACCACGAACTGGAGCAGAATGTCGGCAAGAAAGGCGGCGGCGGCGGCGGCAGAACGGAAAAGAATATTAGCATATCAGGTAATTTATCTGAGGAAAGTGGTAGACAAACGCTCGAAATTGCTGCACCGGTACGCGGTAAGCGTCAGAGTGTTTCTTTTGCTCAAACGGCCGAGATGAATGTGGAAGCGGCAGTGATTAAAGACGCTGGTGAGTGCACTGAGGAAATTTGCGATGGAAGCACTTCGGGTCCAGAGGGCTCTATCGAAATGTCGAGCAGAGATGAAGGGTCTGCAGCGACTAGTTCTCTTGCAGGCACGGTCGAGAGTTCGGCGAATAGTCGAAACGGACGCGTGCTCAAATCTGGCCATGCCAGGACACACGCAATCGTTATTAACTTGGACGATAAGAGCAGATTTACCGAGGAGGTTACAGTTTAATTTGCACCACCACCGGTGGCCGGTTATCTGTACCTGACTGTATCCCGACTTTATCTGATTTCGTTGTTCAATGTTATCTTCGAATGTAGCATCCTTTAACGTTGGTTCCTTTTTGATATGTCCATCAATGAGCAGACATATCCTAGAGATAACATTTCCGGATCGATTTTAATTTTAATTTAATTGTATATATTGTTGGTACTTTTACAACGTTAAATGGATCTGTTAAAATTTCGATGATAAAAAATATATTTGTATATAAATATTTATTAAGTATAAAATTCGAATTTGACGAAACCGTGAAACTACTTATTATATAAAATAGGTACATATGTACTTATATTACGAAGATGCATGTACTATTCCGTAATTTCTTAAATGTAAACTAAATAATTAAAGTAACATTAAAAATATAACAGATCTGTATACTGGATATTAGTTTATTTAAGACTTTTTAGCATAAAAACGATTTAGTTAAACAAAGCAAGGTGCATTGTCACTTAATTTCGCCCCAAATCGCATCATCTACCTCAAAGTTATGTTTACAACCTTGTCAACGAATCACCCTGTAGAGTTACACAGAAAAAAAATTAAAAAATACCCTTTTCTGAAATAGGTACCTATGTTTTAAGGCGATGATGACTATGAATAATAAATTCTATGTTTTATTATTTTCAGTGGATATTTTAAATACGTATCTTATCAAAGTCGCATTTTTCATCCCTTTGCTCCCATATCCTTCAGTAGTATAAGGAGGTATTACCTACATATTAAAAACCCTAAATATTAATTAACATATCCGGCACGAAATATGGGCAATTGTTATGCACATACTATGTATTCGTTATATAATTAAGGGTAAGTATCTAAAAATCAAATACATGGCCCTCACATTGAATTTGCTGCTCAAGTGCCTTTTTCTTCAACAAAAAAAAGCCCCTAATATTTTTATAACTTGGTTAGTGTGCATAAGAGTTATTACAGTGACCAGCGAGTCGCATTGTATGTCGCATAAAAGTGTTGCGTCGATTACCCGAAAGTAATGCATCGAACATGTATGGTGCATAATTGATGCATTGAATAGTTGTATGTAGTGCTGGCATAAGTAATGCATCGAAGCTTTAAGTGATGAATCGAACGGTGCGTGCGCATAGTAAGCTCCCGCGTAAGTAATGCCGGTTTTCTACTAAACGGACACAGCAAAAACCAAACCCCAACTCATGTCGAATAAAACAAAACCGCAACTTTTCACAAACTTCTTAAAGACTGGCGTGTTTTGCGACAGTTGGAGTTTTGTTTTTTGCGTCTCGCTCGGAAGCGGTAACATCAAAAGGTTTCGACGTGTTCTGAAACTCGAGTCTGTGTAGTGGAAACAGTGGAGTTGTGTTCTTAATTTTCAAAATTACTGTTAAAATATTTACTTAGCTAGTTAAAGACATAAATGTACTTACTTTTTTTACAAGGACTTCAGTATAAACTAGCCACAACTAACAATAAAGAAAATCTTCTCTGAACATGTTGGATGTTGGTTAGAAAGAAAAAATGTGCTCTTTAGTGGAAAAGCACCGAAAACAAAAACAAAACTCGAACAAAAGTTTTTCCAGGTTCTAGAAAACACAAACACAACATAAACTGAACTGTCCGTTTAGTGGAAAACCGCCATTATGCATCGAACGAGCCGCGAAGCCGCACTCGCACGGACAGGCGGAGCCATCTGACGAGGTGACTGAAAGCCTCAACGTAAACTAAAGCAACCAGCAAAACAAACAAGTAACCTAACCTAAGTTATTCCGGGAAATTCTTGAGGAAAATAATTTAAATAAAAAACAAAATTGCAGTGATAAATAGAAAAAAGGTCCTCTAACCATGAACTACTTCAATCCGCAAATGATTTATATCAATTTGATTGCCATATTAATAAGATTGTGGCTTATTACTTCACAATTTCGATCCTACATAATAGAACGAATTGAAATATCCACTCCAATTAATTCCATAAAAAGAGGTTTGCCCTCAACACAATAAATCTACTTTCTAATTCTCCAATTTTAGTTGCTGAAGGCACATACAGGGCTGGATTGGGAATCAATCCATACAATAGTGACATTTTCCATGAATCTCCATTGCACTTAAAATTCTACACGATGTTACTTTCCTTAGCTGGAGAATATCTACCACTTGTTTTCATATTTGTTGATATCTTGACTGCTTATGGGCTCTATGATTTTAGTAGAAAATATATGATGCAACTGTATGTGAAGCAAGAGACTGAGAAACACTTGTATGCTGCTGATGCTGAGAAACAGTTGCTGCAAGGAAAAGATTTCTACTCTCCACCAATTTATGTGGTTGTAGTCTTCTTATTTAATCCTTACACGATATTTAATTGTGTAGCAATGACCACTACGTCATTCACTAATCTGTTATTGGCCTATTTCTTAGTTGGAATCAGCAGCAGTAAGCAAAAAATGTTTGTAAACTAATGATTATATGATTTGTTTTAGAAAAATGGACAATAAGTGTAATCACTTTATCTCTGGGAATATTCCATTCACTCTATCCTGTAGTTTTGCTATCACCATTGTTTTTAAGTTCCTATGAAGTATTCAAAGAAAAAAGAAAGGCTATCCAGTTATGTATCCAGGCTATTTTGTATGTAGCAGCATTATTTCTACTTTCATATGCCTGCAATAAATCGTGGGACTTCCTGGAGCACACTTATGGGTTTATGTAAGAGTAACTCATGGTTTTTATTTGCTACCACTCATGATTTATATAGTTTACAGGTTTCCGATCAGACCCCGAATGTTGGTGTGTTCTGGTATTTTTTCATGGAAATGTTTGAACATTTCCGACTCCTGTTTCTTTGCTCTTATCAAATGAACGTAACTGTCCTGTACTTGGTTCCATTAAGCATCAAATTATATCGCGACCCACCCTTGTTAGCCGCGTGTTTCATCACGTTAACTGCGATCTTCAAGTCGTACCCAAGCATAGGAGATTTCGCTTTCGCCTTAGCTCTTTTGCCTTGCTGCAAACACTTGTACAACTGTGAGTCTATACATGTTGCAACTATAAGTAGTACTAATGTGTTTTCGAAGGTATGCAACAAATCTTGATTAGTGTTGTAACCATAATTGTCACCACAATATTATCGCCGATCTTATGGGACTTGTGGATTTATTGGGGATCCGCAAACGCGAACTTCTTCTTTGGCGCTACGTTGGCTTTCGTTACGGCTCATATATTTCTAGTTACCGACATATCCTTCGCGTACTCCAAACGGCAATACTTGCTACGCTACGGCAATTGTCGCAAAATCAATGGTAAGGAAGCCCAATTGGTTTTAGAATAATTACAGTGTTTCATTGTTTCCAATTATTTATTACAAGTATCATTGCTTGATATGATACTAGTAGTTTTAACAAATATTTTTTCTATCAAATAAATAGTATAAATAGTGAAAAGAATAAATGTTGTTTTTGTTATTTTCATTTACTTTGTGTTGCACGGTATAGTTGCGCACTTGTACTTGTCATTCGTATATTTGCTAATTTTGCCAATGTTCTTGGCCATTGGTTTCGGACCAATTTTCCGTATTAACCTAATAACTTAACAAAGTAAAAGCTGATATGCAAATTTAGAAACTTACTTAATAAAGCGATTATTGCTAAGATGAAGCACTTTAGCAGCTTTGGCGCTTTCGCACAAAATCCTCTCGCTACAATCGTAGCCTTCAATCGCTTGCATGGCAATATTCGTCAAGCCAATCATGTTTTCCTGACTCCCTTCAGTGAAACCCTTAGGTTTAAGTTTATTCAGTTTTGGGAGAACCAACATCGATAATATAAACATAACAGTCATGCCCACGAAGCCTGAAATGGCCATATATAACGGTTCGAGTCCTTTCTTCTTTTCCATTTCCATTGCATGCTTCATGGGTTCTATATGGACGTTATGCTGGAAGTATTAGATTACTTTAAGGAAAAGCAGTGTAATAAGTGCTACTTGATGCGTGTGCGACACATGGGACTCTTTACCGGATACATAGTGATTACTAGTAACAGTAGGTCGACTGCTACTGACATAATTTGGCTGCTTAATGTTCTAGAAGAAAAAATGAAGACATATAGAAAATATGCAAAACCAGTCAAAAGTAGTAAAATAATCCGGTTTTATTCTCATATTTTGTATAAGAAATAAAATGTGATTTTTTTTTAAGTTACCGCCTTTTTTGGTCCCGAAGTGGAGATTTCGTCCGCGAAACTTTTCAAAGGATAGTAATAGTAATAAAAACCGTTATTTTTGACGACTTTCTTGTTAGGCACACTACTGGCACCGATTTCATGGACTGCGGCAGTGATTTGGTTGGTATTTCCGTCGCCTGGATCAAGGGTAATTGTTTCTCCCTTGGAGATGGCCTTTTCATAAAGTTCGGCCAATTCGGATTTGGTCAAATGCAAGGAGGGTACTTGCGCACTAACTTTTCGTTCGTCAGTTCTACTCTCTTCCGATTGCTCTTCTTCGCCATAAGCTCTCTTAATTGGAGCTGATGTAACTTGCTGAAAATGATTTCTTGAAAGCGCCAGAAGAGCGCATATTACAATAACTTACCGAAACAGGCGTCATTGTTTTTAATTTGAGAGATTCTATAGTATCCTGTAAGTACTGAGCTCCTAATTCAGTACTTGACGCACTTCTGCTTCCGAGAAAGATGATAAGAAGAGTTTGTGCGACAAGCATGTTTCTTGTTGCGGAATGCACAAACTCCATAATGTGCGGCTGCTAATTCAATTTTAAAAGATACGAGCGATTGGGGAGAATAACGTCGACAAACTGACTTCCCTCGTTTTAAAAATATTATTTGAGCAGTGACACCGTTAGGAAAATGTCTAAATCATATGCATTTGCCAGCTTAGTAAAGCGTAAAATATACATACGCACTCATCAACTCGAAAAACACTACTTAGAAACCAGGCTATTTGTGCACTTGAGCACTTTTTCTGTACTTCTGAATTATTTCGTACTCGTTAATTTAATATATCTGATATTTAGATTTTACGAAATTGCATTTAAAACACGCACATATAGATTATCGTATGTATTTTTGAAATATCTCGCGAAATGAAAGATTTTCTAAGAATATGTACTTTACTAAATTTGTTGTAAAGCAAAAAACTTGTCTCTACTCAAATAAAGAATCAAAATTAGGTGCAACTAAAAATTTAAAATAAAGCATGTGTAGTAACGTTATTCTCATTAAAAATATGTTACAATTGAAAAAAACTCGTTTTCTCATTTTCTTATGCAAGAAAATTTGAATATAACAAGCCTACAAAGTTCATAACGTAAACTTGAAGTTTACTTTATATATTCTACGATGATTTACTTTAAACCGGAAGCTATATATGATTTTTTTAATACTTTTTCCATCGTGTTTTTCAAAACTTTAAACTCTTTGTTCCAGAAATTCAAATGCAGCCCTTTTATCTTCAAAATTGCTTATTGAAGGGGTCAAAATTAATGGAATTATTTACTGCGTTGAAACGTAAATTACATTTTGAATGAGAGAATTACCGTTTCAAAACCGTAATTATTTTCATGAAAATTTAAAATTGTGCTCAAAAATGCAGCTCTTCTTAATAATTAAAATAATTTGAATTTATTAGACCCATATTAACAAACAGAATATTCATTTTTTATCAATCATCAAATATTGAATTTAAATAATTCAACAAGATTCTCCACTTTTTTACTGTCCCTTGGTGTTATATTTATTGTTTTTAGAGATAGTGCATAAAATTCAATTTTTTAAAAAGTATTTGGCTACTTAAATAATTTAAGTATGTATGAAATATATTTTATTTATAGTTTCCTAAAAATGTTAAAAAAGAACCATTCTTAAAATTTTTATTTGAAGGCTACTCTTCAGAGCGCCATCTGGCAAATAGTAGTACTGAACGAAGTGAGAAGAAGGCCATTTTGATTTCCCATGCGTCGTGACAAAGTGGTATAGCTGAATGGTGTAGGTGTAAGAGACATTAGCGTTGAATTCGTGTAAAATGTCTTTTTGATCGCCATATAGTTGCGGTTCAAGTTTTTAGTGTAGTTTTGGTGAGATTTAACATTAAGGTAAGTGATTCTACTAGTGGAGCAAGCATAATTTTATCAATTTATGATCGTCTATAAACGAAACAGAAAGAGGGTGGCTTGGCATGAAATAGCAGTTCGCGGACTTGGTCTTGGACACACCGCGTTAGTTTAAGTTTAACCTTGAGTTTAAATTAAAATCAGAATTTTTATTCGATTTAACTTTAAGCTTAGTCAGTTAGATTTATAAGCCACAATGATATCGCAATTTTTCAGAAATCATCAAGAATTGCTTATTTGAAATATTGATTAGTTTTTAAGAGCTATTATAAAGAACGCCATCTAAGCGTCATTAGTCTAGAACAAAAGATAAAT
Organism: Cypha longicornis; assembly: GCA_030264615.1. Classification (NCBI taxonomy): domain Eukaryota; kingdom Metazoa; phylum Arthropoda; class Insecta; order Coleoptera; family Staphylinidae; genus Cypha; species Cypha longicornis. The sequence goes on from JARJDY010013944.1 coordinate 23,846, forward strand.
TAGACGCCATTCTGATTCTTCTTCGTTCTTGACCAAGCGGCCAGTCGTGCATGATGCCATTTGTGCATGAAATACGAAACTTTAAATTTGGTTTAAAATATCGTTTTCGGGTCATATCTGCTTTGTTAGTGCTGTTGTTTCGATATTGATGTATTTTATTATTGAGGTAAGCTGTGTTTTCTTACAGGGTAAACATAATTTCATCAATTTCTTGTTACTCGTCAACGTAACAGATGGATGAGAAAGGGGGGTAGTTTCTACTGTTCAAGAAAAGGATCCGTGGACTCGGACACGGACTGCGCATTGCAGTAGTCAGTAGTTATTGCCTCAGTTGAGGCAGGACTACCAATTTAATATTGTTTTGCTATAAAAAACGCCCTAAAAGTACAGCAGTTGTTTACTTGCGTGTGAAGAACGCTTCCCCTGGGGTCTGGGTGCATCCAGGGGGAAATTTCGCTGACTATGTCAGGCAGGACAATGATGTCCTGTATACGTATATGCTAAGTTTTTCAAGTTATATCCCGAGTACAATTGCATGGTGCTTATTCTTATCTACTGCGCATACGCGCGACGTATTCCAACGTTGCGCGTCTCACCTGGTATGGGTACTACACTAATACTGGGATGGATCCTGATTTTGAAGGTAATTTCGCCCTCTGTATTTTTTCAAGTCAAAATAAAAGCGTGTCCCGATTTAGAAAATTTGAACCGCATTGTGGGCATGTCTCCAGAAGATTTCGACGCTTTTGTAAATACGTACCTTACCCGATTTGAGGAACATGAAAGAGTCCCGTTGTACCAACGTAGGCCAAGAACAGCGCAAGAAAGAGCTCCAGGAGTCATACCAGTTGAAAGACTATATTACCGTAAGTATTAGGAAACGGGAACAAAAATTTGCTCATTTCATGTGTTGCTTGGATTACATCTGTTTCAGGAGACAGACATACCGTCCATACGTCTACAGATAGTAACGGTAAAAGAAAATTTTCCACCATCCAACGTTAAATAAAACGATTATCTGTTTCCAGATGAAATTGCAGGACCTAGCACCAGCACTGCCTCAACTTCAACTACGCCTTATCCAGATGAAATCTCGACTGCAACTGCAGAAGTCTCAACGAATACTGATGAAAATCGTGAAGCGGAAAACTATGCCAGATGCATCAAAATGATTGAGGCTCTGTTGGATGGTAACGAAGAGGAAGACCGGCTGAACATCAAAATCGACGAAGAGTGCTCGCGATTAGAGCGTCTCCTTGATGACACACCTCCCGCAAAACCATCACCGATCATTCCCGCTACCCTTGGCAGCAACATTCGCCCAAGACCTCTGCAGTCAATTCAAACCACTCGCACTTCCCAGCTTGGCCGACCGAGAATACCGACAGAACCGAGGCCTATCATACCAGCTCACATCTTAACACCCCTTAGTGGCAGCTTTCGTTCAAGGGAACAGGATTCAGTTTCGTTGGATAACTTACTTGTTGGAATTACAACTGACACTGTCAATGCGGCTGAAGAGGAATTAATGGAAATCGATAATATACCCATGGAACTACCAGTTGCACCTACCATCTTTCCTAGGTCATCTAATTTCTTTCCATCAAGCTCATTGCCTCTTGACTACCATCCTCTAGCAGCTGGAGACTTTGCAGAACCACTTCGTTATATCCAACCATATTTACCAAGGACCACGGGCCGCCATAATCTCCCAATGCAACGTAGTCCGATCGAAATTCCATTGAATCATCCCATTTATGGTATGTTCGCTGGAGGGTCGCAAATCATAACGCCATATCCATCCACATCTGCGGGCAGCAATTTTCGCCCAGGACAATATACAATGGGAAGCAATCGATCACTCGCTGCAATGCTTCCGCCCGAGACTGTAAATTCCGAAATTCCATGGCGACGTAACGTTCAGCCGTGTATTCTGTATATTGTCGACAATTTTCTTCAATCAGAAGAGTATAAAAAAGATCCAACATCGCTCAATCGACTGTTCGATAATATCCCGTACACCCCATCGCGCTCCTCAGAACCGTGGCGTCACAATCAAGCATATTCCTTCCCAAATCAACAGGCGCCCATTGGAAGCAATCGGCCCGTTGCAGCGGCCACTGTAGGGCCATGGTATGGCGTGCAACCGATTGGAGTTAATCGCTTTCCGGCTTCTGTACACCTTCAGCGCAACTTCCAGCCGTCCACGTCAGCGATTTCTGCCACGAACATTCGCTCAACTCCACTGCAACCAACTGAAAGCAGCGGTTACGGCGTATCCGCGCGAAGACCTAGCTTTACTTTTGAGAGTTCTTCCCGAAACACTGACCTTGTCCCATACGCTCCTCAGGGCGCTTCGAGGGCTGCGCCAACTTACCGGCAAGTTCTGCAGCAAAGACCGTCATTGCATCCGCGCGTAATTAATGGCACCCAGCGACCAGGACATCCGTCATTATATCGCCATTCTCAATTCGTGCCAAATTACTCCGTTCCTCATGAATACGGACCTCAATACAGTGGCCAATATGCGTACAGAGCACAGCCCTTCAGCTACTTTACACCACGGGCGCAATATTCGAGCTGCTTCTATCGGCAACCCAATCCGAACGCCCCACAGAATCATAATGCTTTTGGCAGAACCATTAGCCAACCACCACGTACAATGTACCCGACCAGACATTTTCATGCATCCTCTACCCAGACTAGTCAAGTCCCGACCACCTCCAGAGCAACTTTAACTTACTCCAATGTGGTAGCTTCTCCTTCAGCAGAATCATCGAGCAGCGGCGGTGGTGGATCGGCCGGGATTTCGAGTCCCATTCAAACTACGGTGATTGTGAACTCGCAGCAAAAGAAGCAGGAAGCCAAGAAGAAGAAAAAGAAGGGCTGTAGGTAGCGGTTATCGTAAAAGTGGATTTTAATTATCATTTCGTTTTTTTGATTTTTCAGCTGGACCAAAGTGACTTCCATACGCAAATTCTGAGTCCTCACGAAGCTTTCAATTCCGCTACTTCGCAAGTTCTTCGTTGGTAAGATTTTCAACTCTTTTGTTAATAGTAAGTAGGTAAAGTTATTTTTTTTTGATATTTTGCTTGAATGTTTAGCAAAATTACTTTTAGTCTTAAGTTGTAGATAGTGCTTAAATATTTCGCATAAAATTGAGATAGTTTTATTGTTATTTAATCACTTGCATCCAGAAATTGCTGTGGTGAATGGCGAGCGTTGGAAGCTCAAAACAAAAGCTTGCTTTAAATGGGCCAATAATTGCTATTAAGCACGTTTTGAGCAGGTGTCATTTATGGATGAATGCGGGAATTACATCCTGTGTTAGCATGTGCTCTCTCTATATTTTATGTTAAAGATCGATTAATTTGACGAAATGCAATAATTGAAAAATATTTTACTAACTTTGATGGATTTAAAAACTTGGACAACTTTTAAGTTGTGGAATTGAGCTGTTTTGCACATTTACAATAATTTGTTCATTTTACCTAAGGTAAATTATTTTCGAACCCAAGATTTTCATTTTTGCGCATCAAAAAACGAATGTTAAAATTGATGTTATTTTGCGCCTGGAGGCTGAAGCATCTCAAAGAATTTTAAATGTAGGTTATTTGATATAAAAAAGTTGTTTGTTATTGTTGAAGCGGTTTTTAATATTTAATGCTTGACTCAAGATCAATTAAAAAAAAAAACATTGGAAAAACAAAAAAAAAAATTAAATGAAAGCAAAGACAAAAAATGCGTTAGATTAAGATATTATTTGATGATATTTTGAACATTCTGTTTTCTCATTCATTTATTCTAAGGTACTTAAAGAATCCTCGAAGTAACGTATGTAATTTTTTTAGTTGCTTTAAGTTCGGTAAATCATTTTTGAAGTTGTTTGTTTCGAAAAGCAATTGTTATTGTTAGTTACTTTTGAAATTTTTGGAAATACTGAACTAAAAAGCAATCACTGCCTTAGCTTAAATTATTCTTAAAACCGACAAATTTGCTATAATTTGTGATGCCTCATTGGAAAATTGTTGTACCTGAAGCTTATGATCAATTATCCTAAAAAGCTCAAATAACTGCAATGATTTGTGATGTTACTTTGTGGTCAACGAACATTAGCTGTAATTTTAATTGTCCATGATAAGTAATTAGTTAAGAATTCATAGTGTTTCGACTTTCAAAAGTTTTAAGTATATAGTTTTTAAGATTTTTACTCTAACGATTCGCTTTTGTTTCTCAAAGCGCTTAGGATAATACATTCGATGCCGTTTGAATTACAGATTCATTCATTTAAGATGCAGTTAACGCAATAATTTCTTATGTATTTCTACGTTGTTTATGCTATGCATAAAACTTTAGAAATAACTTTAACTTTCAGTTTATCGATATTCGTTCCTATACTCAGTGTTGATGTTAAATATTTTTAGGAGTAATTTATTCCAAAAATAATTGTACATGTATAAGTTTTAAGGCTGTGACGTCAACCAAGGTTTGATATAGGAAACAAAAATTGACTAGATAAAGGGACTTGCGAATATTTAAAAAAGTTCGTTGCTTCAAGAATTACTAAACGATCCCTAACTTTAGTTTTACAGATTTGTTAAAAAATATTGCTTCTGTCATTTTTAATTACCTCAGTTCGTGTCGTTGATTAGCAAAATAGTATAAACTACTTTAGATTTTTAAGTATTTGTAATATATTCATAAGAACAGGGACCCAAATGAAATTCAATTGCACGTTCGCGCCCCAGAAATCTAATAATACTTCAAACAACTCGTGGGTGTAAGGACCAAATAAAACAATGGCTAATTTAGCGACGTTTCGATTGTTTAATTCAATCTTCTTCAG